>OZ014508.1:43923783-43926422 GCA_963966075.1 Aphodius sticticus | reverse complement strand
CTTATTTATTACTTATTTATTACTTATTTTATTACTTTATTTATTACTTATTTATTACTTATTTATTACTTATTTATTACTTATTTATTACTTATTTATTACTTATTTATTACTTATTTATTACTTATTTATTACTTATTTATTACTTATTTATTACTTATTTATTACTTATTTATTACTTATTTATTACTTATTTATTACTTATTTATTACTTATTTATTACTTATTATATTACTTATTTATTACTTAATTAGTTATCTTATTTATTACTTATTTATTACTTATTTATTACTTATTTATTACTTATTTATTAGTTATTTATTAGTTATTTATTAGTTATTTATTAGTTATTTATTAGTTATTTATTACTTATTTATTACTTATTTATTACTTATTTATTACTTATTTATTACTTATTTATTAGTTATTTATTAGTTATTTATTACTTATTTATTAGTTATTTATTAGTTATTTATTACTTATTTATTAGTTATTTATTACTTATTTATTAGTTATTTATTACTTATTTATTACTTATTTATTAGTTATTTATTACTTATTTATTAGTTATTTATTAGTTATTTATTAGTTATTTATTAGTTATTTATTAGTTATTTATTAGTTATTTATTAGTTATTTATTAGTTATTTATTAGTTATTTATTAGTTATTATTAGTTATTTATTAGTTATTTATTAGTTATTTATTAGTTATTTATTAGTTATTTATTAGTTATTTATTAGTTATTTATTAGTTATTTATTAGTTATTTATTAGTTATTTATTAGTTATTTATTAGTTATTTATTAGTTATTTATTAGTTATTTATTAGTTATTTATTAGTTATTTATTAGTTATTTATTAGTTATTTATTAGTTATTTATTAGTTATTTATTAGTTATTTATTAGTTATTTATTAGTTATTTATTAGTTATTTATTAGTTATTTATTAGTTATTTATTAGTTATTTATTAGTTATTTATTAGTTATTTATTAGTTATTTATTAGTTATTTATTAGTTATTTATTAGTTATTTATTAGTTATTTATTAGTTATTTATTAGTTATTTATTAGTTATTTATTAGTTATTTATTAGTTATTTATTAGTTATTTATTAGTTATTTATTAGTTATTTATTAGTTATTTATTAGTTATTTATTAGTTATTTATTAGTTATTTATTAGTTATTTATTAGTATTTATTAGTTATTTATTAGTTATTTATTAGTTATTTATTAGTCTATTTATTAGTTATTTATTAGTTATTTATTAGTTATTTATTAGTTATTTATTAGTTATTTATTAGTTATTTATTAGTTATTTATTAGTTATTTATTAGTTATTTATTAGTTATTTATTAGTTATTTATTAGTTATTTATTAGTTATTTATTAGTTATTTATTAGTTATTTATTAGTTATTTATTAGTTATTTATTAGTTATTTATTAGTTATTTTATTAGTTATTTATTAGTTATTTATTAGTTATTTATTAGTTATTTATTAGTTATTTATTAGTTATTTATTAGTTATTTATTAGTTATTTATTAGTTATTTATTAGTTATTTATTAGTTATTTATTAGTTATTTATTAGTTATTTATTAGTTATTTATTAGTTATTTATTAGTTATTTATTAGTTATTTATTAGTTATTTATTAGTTATTTATTAGTTATTTATTAGTTATTTATTAGTTATTTATAGTTATTTATTAGTTATTTATTAGTTATTTATTAGTTATTTATTAGTTATTTATTAGTTATTTATTAGTTATTTATTAGTTATTTATTAGTTATTTATTAGTTATTTATTAGTTATTTATTAGTTATTTATTAGTTATTTATTAGTTATTTATTAGTTATTTATTAGTTATTTATTAGTTATTTATTAGTTATTTATTAGTTATTTATTAGTTATTTATTAGTTATTTATTAGTTATTTATTAGTTATTTATTAGTTATTTATTAGTTATTTATTAGTTATTTAGTTAGGTATTTATTAGTTATTTATTAGTTATTTATTAGTTATTTATTAGTTATTTATTAGTTATTTATTAGTTATTTATTAGTTATTTATTAGTTATTTATTAGTTATTATTAGTTATTTATTAGTTATTTATTAGTTATTTATTAGTTATTTATTAGTTATTTATTAGTTATTTATTAGTTATTTATTAGTTATTTATTAGTTATTTATTAGTTATTTATTAGTTATTTATTAGTTATTTATTAGTTATTTATTAGTTATTTATTAGTTATTTATTATTATTTATTAGTTATTTATTAGTTATTTATTAGTTATTTATTATTTATTTATTATTTATTTATTATTTATTTATTATTTATTTATTATTTATTTATTTATTATTTATTTATTATTTATTTATTATTTATTTATTATTTATTTATTATTTATTTATTATTTATTTTATTTATTTATTATTTATTTATTATTTATTTATTATTTATTTATTATTTATTTATTATTTATTTATTATTTATTTATTATTTATTTATTTATTTATTTATTATTTATTTATTATTTATTTATTATTTATTTATTATTTATTTATTATTTATTTATTATTTATTTATTATTTATTTATTATTTATTTATTATTTATTTATTATTTATTTATTATTTA
>OZ014508.1:43758783-43918783 GCA_963966075.1 Aphodius sticticus | reverse complement strand
TAATTTATTTATAATTTATTTATAATTTATTTATAATTTATTTATAATTTATTTATAATTTATTTATAATTTATTTATAATTTATTTATAATTTATTTATAATTTATTTATAATTTATTTATAATTTATTTATAATTTATTTATAATTTATTTTATAATTTATTTATAATTTATTTATAATTTATTTATAATTTATTTATAATTTATTTATAATTTATTTATAATTTATTTATAATTTATTTATAATTTATTTATAATTTATTTATAATTTATTTATAATTTATTTATAATTTATTTATAATTTATTTATAATTTATTTATAATTTATTTATAATTTATTTATAATTTATTTATAATTTATTTATAATTTATTTATAATTTATTTATAATTTATTTATAATTTATTTATAATTTATTTATAATTTATTTATAATTTATTTATAATTTATTTATAATTTATTTATAATTTATTTATAATTTATTTATAATTTATTTATAATTTATTTATAATTTATTTATAATTTATTTATAATTTATTTATAATTTATTTATAATTTATTTATAATTTATTTATAATTTATTTATTATTTATTTATTATTTATTTATAATTTATTTATTATTTATTTATTATTTATTTATTATTTATTTATTATTTATTTATTATTTATTTATTATTTATTTATTATTTATTTATTATTTATTTATTATTTATTTATTATTTATTTATTATTTATTTATTATTTATTTATTATTTATTTATTATTTATTTATTATTTATTTATTATTTTATTTATTATTTATTTATTATTTATTTATTATTTATTTATTATTTATTTATTATTTATTTATTATTTATTTATTATTTATTTATTATTTATTTATTATTTATTTATTATTTATTTATTATTTATTTATTATTTATTTATTTATTTTATTTATTATTTATTTATTATTTATTTATTATTTATTTATTATTTATTTATTATTTATTTATTATTTATTTATTATTTATTTATTATTTATTTATTATTTATTTATTATTTATTTATTATTTATTTATTATTTATTTATTATTTATTTATTATTTATTTATTATTTATTTATTATTTATTTATTATTTATTTATTATTTATTTATTATTTATTTATTATTTATTTATTATTTATTTATTATTTATTTATTATTTATTTATTATTTATTTATTATTTATTTATTATTTATTTATTATTTATTTATTATTTATTTATTATTTATTTATTATTTATTTATTATTTATTTATTATTTATTTATTATTTATTTATTATTTATTTATTATTTATTTATTATTTATTTATTATTTATTTATTATTTATTTATTATTTATTTATTATTTATTTATTATTTATTTATTATTTATTTATTATTTATTTATTATTTATTTATTATTTATTTATTATTTATTTATTATTTATTTATTATTTATTTATTATTTATTTATTATTTATTTATTATTTATTTATTATTTATTTATTATTTATTTATTATTTATTTATTATTTATTTATTATTTATTTATTATTTATTTATTATTTATTTATTATTTATTTATTATTTATTTATTATTTATTTATTATTTATTTATTATTTATTTATTATTTATTTATTATTTATTTATTATTTATTTATTATTTATTTATTATTTATTTATTATTTATTTATTATTTATTTATTATTTATTTATTATTTATTATTATTTATTTATTTATTATTTATTTATTATTTATTTATTATTTATTTATTATTTATTTATTATTTATTTATTATTTATTTATTATTTATTTATTATTTATTTATTATTTATTTATTATTTATTTATTATTTATTTATTATTTATTTATTATTTATTTATTATTTATTTATTATTTATTTATTATTTATTTATTATTTATTTATTATTTATTTATTATTTATTTATTATTTATTTATTATTTATTTATTATTTATTTATTATTTATTTTATTATTTATTTATTATTTATTTATTATTTATTTATTATTTATTTATTATTTATTTATTATTTATTTATTATTTATTTATTATTTATTTATTATTTATTTATTATTTATTTATTATTTATTTATTATTTATTTATTATTTATTTATTATTTATTTATTATTTATTTATTATTTATTTATTATTTATTTATTATTTATTTATTATTTATTTATTATTTATTTATTTATTTATTATTTATTTATTATTTATTTATTATTTATTTATTATTTATTTATTATTTATTTATTATTTATTTATTATTTATTTATTATTTATTTATTATTTATTTATTATTTATTTATTATTTATTTATTATTTATTTATTATTTATTTATTATTTATTTATTATTTATTTATTATTTATTTATTATTTATTTATTATTTATTTATTATTTATTTATTATTTATTTATTATTTATTTATTATTTATTTATTATTTATTTATTATTTATTTATTATTTATTTATTATTTATTTATTATTTATTTATTATTTATTTATTATTTATTTATTATTTATTTATTATTTATTTATTATTTATTTATTATTTATTTATTATTTATTTATTATTTATTTATTATTTATTTATTATTTATTTATTATTTATTTATTATTTATTTATTATTTATTTATTATTTATTTATTATTTATTTATTATTTATTTATTATTTATTTATTATTTATTTATTATTTATTTATTATTT
The DNA here is from genome assembly GCA_963966075.1 of Aphodius sticticus. Taxonomy (NCBI): domain Eukaryota; kingdom Metazoa; phylum Arthropoda; class Insecta; order Coleoptera; family Scarabaeidae; genus Aphodius; species Aphodius sticticus. The sequence goes on along the minus strand of OZ014508.1, from coordinate 43,916,044 downwards.
ATTTATTATTTATTTATTATTTATTTATTATTTATTTATTATTTATTTATTATTTATTTATTATTTATTTATTATTTATTTATTATTTATTTATTATTTATTTATTATTTATTTATTATTTATTTATTATTTATTTATTATTTATTTATTATTTATTTATTATTTATTTATTATTTATTTATTATTTATTTATTATTTATTTATTATTTATTTATTATTTATTTATTATTTATTTATTATTTATTTATTATTTATTTATTATTTATTTATTATTTATTTATTATTTATTTATTATTTATTTATTATTTATTTATTATTTATTTATTATTTATTTATTATTTATTTATTATTTATATTATTTATTTATTATTTATTTATTATTTATTTATTATTTATTTATTATTTATTTATTATTTATTTATTATTTATTTATTATTTATTTATTATTTATTTATTATTTATTTATTATTTATTTATTATTTATTTATTATTTATTTATTATTTATTATTATTTATTTATTATTTATTTATTATTTATTTATTATTTATTTATTATTTATTTATTATTTATTTATTATTTATTTATTATTTATTTATTATTTATTTATTATTTATTTATTATTTATTTATTATTTATTTATTATTTATTTATTATTTATTTATTTATTTATTATTATTTATTATTTTATTTATTATTTATTTATTTATTTATTATTTATTTATTTATTTATTTATTATTTATTTATTTTATTTATTATTTATTATTTATTTTTTATTATTTATTTATTTATTATTTATTTTTATTATTTATTTTTTATTATTTATTTATTATTATTTATTTTTATTTATTATTTATTTATTATTTATTTATTATTTATTTATTATTTATTTATTATTTATTTATTATTTATTTATTATTTATTTATTATTTATTTATTATTTATTTATTATTTATTTATTATTTATTTATTATTTATTTATTATTATTTATTATTTATTTATTATTTATTTATTATTTATTTATTATTTATTTATTATTTATTTATTATTTATTTATTATTTATTTATTATTTATTTATTATTTATTTATTATTTATTTATTATTTATTTATTATTTATTTATTATTTATTTATTATTTATTTATTATTTATTTATTATTTATTTATTATTTATTTATTATTTATTTATTATTATTTATTTATTATTTATTATTTATTATTTATTATTTATTATTTATTATTTATTATTTATTATTTATTATTTATTATTTATTATTTATTATTTATTATTTATTATTTATTATTTATTATTTATTATTTATTATTTATTATTTATTATTTATTATTTATTATTTATTATTTATTATTTATTATTTATTATTTATTATTTATTATTTATTATTTATTATTTATTATTTATTATTTATTATTATTATTTATTATTTATTATTATTATTTATTATTTATTATTTATTATTTATTATTTATTATTTATTATTTATTATTTATTATTTATTATTTATTATTTATTATTTATTTATTATTTATTATTTATTATTTATTATTTATTATTTATTATTTATTATTTATTATTTATTATTTATTATTTATTATTTATTATTTATTATTTATTATTTATTATTTATTATTTATTATTTATTATTTATTATTTATTATTTATTATTTATTATTTATTATTTATTATTTATTATTTATTATTTATTATTTATTATTTATTATTTATTATTTATTATTTATTATTTATTATTTATTATTTATTATTTATTATTTATTATTTATTATTTATTATTTATTATTTATTATTTATTATTTATTATTTATTATTTATTATTTATTATTTATTATTTATTATTTATTATTTATTATTTATTATTTATTTATTTATTATTTATTATTTATTATTTATTATTTATTATTTATTATTTATTATTTATTATTTATTATTTATTATTTATTATTTATTATTTATTATTTATTATTTATTATTTATTATTTATTATTTATTATTTATTATTTATTATTTATTATTTATTATTTATTATTTATTATTTATTATTTATTATTTATTATTTATTATTTATTATTTATTATTTATTATTTATTATTTATTATTTATTATTTATTATTTATTATTTATTATTTATTATTTATTATTTATTATTTATTATTTATTATTTATTATTTATTATTTATTATTTATTATTTATTATTTATTATTTATTATTTATTATTTATTATTTATTATTTATTATTTATTATTTATTATTTATTATTTATTATTTATTATTTATTATTTATTATTTATTATTTATTATTTATTATTTATTATTTATTATTTATTATTTATTATTTATTATTTATTATTTATTATTTATTATTTATTATTTATTATTTATTATTTATTATTTATTATTTATTATTTATTATTTATTATTTATTATTTATTATTTATTATTTATTATTTATTATTTATTATTTATTATTTATTATTTATTATTTATTATTTATTATTTATTATTTATTATTTATTATTTATTATTTATTATTTATTATTTATTATTTATTATTTATTATTTATTATTTATTATTTATTATTTATTATTTATTATTTATTATTTATTATTTATTATTTATTATTTATTATTTATTATTTATTATTTATTATTTATTATTTATTATTTATTATTTATTATTTATTATTTATTATTTATTATTTATTATTTATTATTTATTATTTATTATTTATTTATTATTTATTATTTATTATTTATTATTTATTATTTATTATTTATTATTTATTATTTATTATTTATTATTTATTATTTATTATTTATTATTTATTATTTATTATTTATTATTTATTATTTATTATTTATTATTTATTATTTATTATTTATTATTTATTATTTATTATTTATTATTTATTATTTATTATTTATTATTTATTATTTATTATTTATTATTTATTATTTATTATTTATTATTTATTATTTATTATTTATTATTTATTATTTATTATTTATTATTTATTATTTATTATTTATTATTTATTATTTATTATTTATTATTTATTATTTATTATTTATTATTTATTATTTATTATTTATTATTTATTATTTATTATTTATTATTTATTATTTATTATTTATTATTTATTATTTATTATTTATTATTTATTATTTATTATTTATTATTTATTATTTATTATTTATTATTTATTATTTATTATTTATTATTTATTATTTATTATTTATTATTTATTATTTATTATTTATTATTTATTATTTATTATTTATTATTTATTATTTATTATTTATTATTTATTATTTATTATTTATTATTTATTATTTATTATTTATTATTTATTATTTATTATTTATTATTTATTATTTATTATTTATTATTTATTATTTATTATTTATTATTTATTATTTATTATTTATTATTTATTATTTATTATTTATTATTTATTATTTATTATTTATTATTTATTATTTATTATTTATTATTTATTATTTATTATTTATTATTTATTATTTATTATTTATTATTTATTATTTATTATTTATTATTTATTATTTATTATTTATTATTTATTATTTATTATTTATTATTTATTATTTATTATTTATTATTTATTATTTATTATTTATTATTTATTATTTATTATTTATTATTTATTATTTATTATTTATTATTTATTATTTATTATTTATTATTTATTATTTATTATTTATTATTTATTATTTATTATTTATTATTTATTATTTATTATTTATTATTTATTATTTATTATTTATTATTTATTATTTATTATTTATTATTTATTATTTATTATTTATTATTTATTATTTATTATTTATTATTTATTATTTATTATTTATTATTTATTATTTATTATTTATTATTTATTATTTATTATTTATTATTTATTATTTATTATTTATTATTTATTATTTATTATTTATTATTTATTATTTATTATTTATTATTTATTATTTATTATTTATTATTTATTATTTATTATTTATTATTTATTATTTATTATTTATTATTTATTATTTATTATTTATTATTTATTATTTATTATTTATTATTTATTATTTATTATTTATTATTTATTATTTATTATTTATTATTTATTATTTATTATTTATTATTTATTATTTATTATTTATTATTTATTATTTATTATTTATTATTTATTATTTATTATTTATTATTTATTATTTATTATTTATTATTTATTATTTATTATTTATTATTTATTATTTATTATTTATTATTTATTATTTATTATTTATTATTTATTATTTATTATTTATTATTTATTATTTATTATTTATTATTTATTATTTATTATTTATTATTTATTATTTATTATTTATTATTTATTATTTATTATTTATTTATTATTTATTTATTATATATTTATTATTTATTTATTATTTATTTATTATTTATTTATTATTTATTTATTATTTATTTATTCTTGAACGGCTGTAAACTTTTTGATGGCTGCACGTTATTTTAAATTGTTTTGTGTTGATGATTGTGCTTGGTGTTGTTAATGTGTACATCACGACGCATTAACATTGTTATGTCGCCTCTGATGCCAGTCTACTGTAACTACATAATTGTAAGTTTGTTCTTGTAATATTTGGTTTTTATTGTCTTGTGATTTCGTTACGTGGATGTGTGGTAACACGAATATTATTTGTCTCTTGTAGTTTGCGAAAGAATCTGAGCAGATTCGAAATATAGCTAAAATTAAAAGTGTTACATAGGAGTTTTATTGATCGACACCCGACTAAATTGTTTAGTTTTATATATATATAAAAGACAAGGAGTCTTTGCCGTTGGGAACAAAAAGTAAGAGAACTTTTCTTGGGGAATCCAGCGACAATAATAATGGACGTCTATTCAATTAGTACGTTCTTTATTAATTCACCAATATTTCGCATATATTGCAAGCTTCATCAGGGTCATCTGAAGGACATAAAAGAAGAGAAACATTTTGACATTGATAATAAGAGGATATAATAGGGTATTCCGGTCATGTCAAAATTTAAGCAGATATTCGGTTTAACCTATTGTTTAATTTATGAGGATTCATATAGTTAAGCTATGAGCTTCTTGATTTAGTTTTTCTATAAGATAATTGCAATTAAAAGTGCATTTCGTGTGAATTCACCGACCACCCTCGGAAATACACGATGATTACCGATCCCTAGTAGCGGTGGAAACAGCGGACAGCTCTCGAACAGCTGATCGGCCAAGTTGACGGTTGGCGACCCTGTTGTTTGACAACGAATAAAGGTAACTTTTTTGAGAGATGATTTGATCATTGAAACTTGAAGCCAAACATCTCTCATTTCGCTAGTCGGAAATGTAAAGAAAATCTTATCAGAAGTTACTGTTCTACTGCTGTTACAGCCCGGCACAGAACAATGTCGGCGTTGGAGTTTATACATTTTGAACAAGTGTTTGATATAACCTCAATAACCAAAGCAGGTGTCAACAAACGAGCGATTCTAAACGTTGACACAACAGAAGACAAAAATTTACTACGTGCACCCTACATATAGCAACGTTGTCAAGTCGCTCACTTTGAGCGGTCTTTGTGACGTCACAAAGACCAATCCTAATTCAAACTTCAAACAACGATTTCTCTTAATTTAAAACAATGTTTGATATTTTACTTGTGAAGTAGCAAACAGTAGCACCCATACTTTGTAAAAAATGACAATTCCCGGAATACCCCATTCTACTTACAATATGAGCGTAGGGTGAGAGTTGGCGAAGATTGTACAGTAGTCGAGCGTAACATTAATGCGGGTTCGACCACATGCTACTAAGCCTTGAATTATTTTTTTTTATTTTGAGATAACTAGCACCGAGCGATGTTTCTGTTCGGACAAATGGCGACTGACAGGTTACCTCGACAGAGCGAGGTTCTTTTTCAAGGCGTGGGCGCGAACAGTAATCGAACGGTTATAAGTGGCAAATTTGAAATTGTAAATATGAAAATATAAATAAAATGTGACAATGTTATGATAAAATACCTATCTTACAACTAATGTTACAAAAAAAGTGTTAATGCTGAAGGCTCAAATTTGAAGTATTGTGATTGATATTATTGTTGTTGGAGCGATCCAAGCTCAAAATGTATGAATAAATATCATTAAGATTGTTAACGTCAGAGTTGAAATTCATATTATTAGGAGTGTTGTTAATTTCGACCATTTCCAAAAATTCTCTGTTTTTTCGGTTTTGTACCGTCCGTTTGACCTCCACACCATCAAAATCTGGTTCATGATTATTACTAATCATGTGGGTGGCAAGCGCGCATGTAGTTTTTTTTGGTTCTGATATCACTTTTGTGTAAAGTTAATCTTTGGCTTAGCCATGTGGCGGTCTGGCCGAGGTACACTTGATGGCAATCCCTACAAGGAATCGCGTAAATGACATTGGATTTGTATTTAAATTGTACTTTGTCTTTTAACTTGCTGAAATAGCTGCCCAAAGGATGGTAATTATAAAAAGCCACTCTGATTTTGTCGCTCGCAAAAACGCCAGATATTCCGTGTGCAATCTGGGGTAGGAAGGGAAACCTAAGGGGGGGATACCTCTAGATCTGGTTTTACATATTTAGATAGGGATTGGGACTCCATAGCTCTTCACACCAAACTCAGCAAAATTTCTTTTTTCAAACTAATAGATTTTATCACCCAACATAGTTATTTCTCATTTAACAATCAAATTTATTCTCAAATAGATGACATGGCCATGGGGTCTCCAATCAGTCCTATCCTTGCCAACATAGTGATGGACTTTTGCTTGGACAATATCATTAAAGTATTACCTTTTCAATTTTCTTTTATAAAAAGTACGTGGACGACTTGATTTGTGGTTTGCCTGAACGGGAAGTCGGCTCAGTGATCGACATTTTTAACTCTTTTCACCCGAACATTCAGTTCACCATAGAGGAAGAGCAGGAGAGGGGGTGCCCTTCTTGGACACCAAAATAATAAAATATTATTCAATACTCAAATTCAAGTCATACAGGAGAGAGCTGAGCCGCCTTCCGAGTTTAGATACTTTAGGTTTCCCTTCCTACCCCAGATTGCACACGGAATATCGGGCGTTTTTGCGAGCGACAAAATCAGAGTGGCTTTTTATAATTACCATCCTTTGGGCAGCTATTTCAGCAAGTTAAAAGACAAAGTACAATTTAAATACAAATCCAATGTCATTTACGCGATTCCTTGTAGGGATTGCCATCAAGTGTACCTCGGCCAGACCGCCACATGGCTAAGCCAAAGATTAACTTTACACAAAAGTGATATCAGAACCACAAAAACTAGATGCGCGCTTACCACCCACATGATTAGTAATAATCATGAACCAGATTTTGATGGCGTGGAGGTCAGACGGACGGTACAAAACCGAAAAAACAGAGAATTTTTGGAAATGGTCGAAATTAACAACACTCCTAATAATATGAATTTCAAATCTGACGTTAACAATCTTAATGATATTTATTCATACATTTTGAGCTTGGATCGCTCCAACAACAATAATATCAATCACAATACTTCAAATTTGAGCCTTCAGCATTAACAATTTTTTTGTAACATTAGTTGTAAGATAGGTAATTTTATCATAACATTGTCACATTTAATTTATATTTTCATATTTACAATTTCAAATTTGCCACTATAACCGTTCGATTACTGTTCGCGTCCACGCCTTGAAAAAGAACCTCGCTCTGTCGAGGTAACCTGTCAGTCGCCATATGTCCGAACAGAAACATCGTTCGGTGCTTGTTATCTCAAAATAAAAAAAAATAATTCAAGGCTTGGTAGCATGTGGTCGAACCCGCATTAATGTTACGCTCGACTACTGTACAATCTTCGCCAACTCTCACCCTACGTTCACATTGTAAGTAGAATTATATCCTCTTATTATCAATGTCAAAATGTTTCTCTTCTTTTATGTCCTTCAGATGACCCTGATGAAGCATGCAATGTATGCGAAATATTGGTGAATTAATAAAGAACGTACTAATTGAATAGACGTCCATTATTATTGTTGCTGGATTCCCCAAGAAAAGTTCTCTTACTATATATATATATATATATATATATATATATATATATATATATATATATATATATATATATATATATATTTATATATATATATGGATTTGATCAGAATTGAAAACTGAATCGATTTAGCTATGTCCGTCTGTCTGTCCGTCTGTGTACACGATAACTGCCGTAATTTTGAAGCAATTGATAAAATTGAAATTTGAAAAACTGGAATTTGGTATACAAGCTTATCTCTTAAAAAGTAAAGACAAGTTGGTGAATGGGCAAAATCGGTTCATTTGTCTTTTTTTTTTATTATTTACTGTGGGGGGTATTTTAACTTCAGCACGGCTGAAGATAATTTTCTTACTAGTTATTGTTAGTGTTTAAAATATTATCAATTATTATAGTTATTCTTGTAATAAACGTATTTAAATTAAAGTTTGGTTTTCTTTCTTATACCTGAATTCAGGTCTTTTTGTTCGATATTTGCCATAACGTACACATTTCTATACTTTGCTCTAATAGGTTCAAATTATTTGTTTCGCCTAGAAAAACTACAGAAATGTGGAAGTTAGTGCAAAATCGAACAAACGGTCCTTGGGCTTAATTTTAATTTAATATCAATTTTAAATAATGGCGGGAAAGATTCAATTGAGAGAGCAAAACCTCCGGCGATAGTTTGACAAACTAAACTACACGTTTCAGAGTCGCCTATCTATTTATATCTTTAATCTATGGGGCAAACGCATATTACCGACGCATATTACCGACATAACGCACATATAAAAACAACGCACCCGCCATTTTGTCTCCAAGTAGTGGCATAAGCAATTGCGGTACTCTATCGGTGATATGCTGGACATGCCACCTATTAGCGTATGGCTGAAACTTTTTTTAATCCAACGCTTTTGGCAGGAGGCGTTCAGCAAATACTCAATTATTTGATACTAAGCAAAACGCGCTGACTTTCCAACTGTTGCATTCGCTGAACGCACCCAATGTATGCATGCTTCTTGAAGAATTAACATCCTTTATTTTTTCTATTCGGCAATAAATTGTTTTGTAACGTTTTTGTTCATTTCTGTGTCGAACACCTGAACATCCCATCTACTGTCCCAAAACAGTTTTTGTGCACTTTTACAGTGAGTTTGGGTGGTGCCCTAGTCCCGTCAAGTGTCAATGTATGTCCCATAGCACCTAGGCCACACTGGACCCTTTGTGCAAACCTCTTGTGCTCACTCTGGACTCGTAAACCAGCCCAGGCTCTGGGCAAAAGCTACGAGGCACGATAGAGGAGCATTGCGTATTCTGTCCATGGTAGGCCAGGGGTCCCCAAGAGCACTTACCCTATGGTCTTCTAGGGCGGGGCATTCGCACAGGATGTGTCTTACCGTCTCGTCGTCCTGCGAATAAGCTCGGCAGGTGGACGTGTCGGTCAGTCGCATGTTGAACATATGCTTCCGTACTTTACAATGACCAGTGAGTAGTCCAGTATTGAGCCGGAGCTTACCTCTGGGAAGTTCAGAAAATTTCCTGGCTGTCGTTGGATGGATACCTAAGTGTCACCTTGGCCAACGAGCAGCCGTGTGGTGTCCCACCTGTGAGTGAAACTGCTGTGGGTAATATCCTTCACCATGTTTCTTAGGGCAGTGTTTGAGGGAAGAATGACTGGTTCAGGTGCAACGGCTGTTTGACCGGCAGCTCTTCGTGCTAATCTATCAGCGCACCGATTGCCTCCAATGGTTTTTGAGTGCCCTTTAATCCAGTTGATGGCGATGGTATTTTTCCTGGCTGCCTTTACCAGCGAGTTGTGACAATCCAGTACGAGCCCCGATGTAAAACGACACCGTTCAAGAGCCAGAATGGATTGTCTACTGTCAGTAAATATCACTATGTTTTTGCCTTATTTGCTAGATTGACTAATGATGTCTGAGGCTGTTTTAATGGCCAAAAGTTCCGCCTGCGTGGCAGAAGGGAATTTACCAAGCGGGATCGACCGTCGAATCTGGAGTTCGTGAGAGAAGATGCCTGCACCTCTACCGTTCGGTCTCTTGGAGCCATCCGTGTAGATCTTCAGGCTCTTGCTGAGATCAGCCTCCAGGGCTGTGGTGTGGGTCAGATATGGTTTCCTGAAAACATAGTGAGGAGGGATGTAATCTGTAAAAAGTCAAGTGTCAATTGTAATTCACCTACTGGCAACGCGAAAATGCGTACGTCCCCTGTCGTATGATCCCTGTCGTCATCGGTGAGTGTTTTAGTAAAAACTCCGTCCTAACAAGTTGTTCGCACAATCGTCGCAAAAAAAATGCATCCTATCTTTTCATTCTGTTAATATTCTGTTTTTTATCGATTATTTTTTTTTCTTGATTAAACAAAATTTATTTTGGTTTTTTCGTGTTTTCTCTAAAAAAGCGAGTATCGCCATTGAACGTGTTTTCAATTCATAAACCATAAAACGTGCCCATGAAACGTGTGTTTTGTAGTATAAGACATCATTTCTGATAACGCAACGCGTATCATATAGATATCTTCAACATAAAAAATATGTATGTAATAGGCTAATAATTTTGTGGTCTGCTTCTCAATGAAATATTAAAAATCAGTTTAAATAAATATCTTCAAAAGGGATATGAGTACTGTTTTTCTATTTTTATGAAATACAGGGTGTACAAAAAATACAATGAATGCCATGTTGCATTCATACTATGCCGACAATACATCCTGGACTATTTTCTGCAGCTCGTGATTGTGAGTCTTGTGGTGGCCAACAGCTGGTGCAGCCGAATAACCTCTTGAGATGCATCTATACAAAATGTAGGAAAGTAGAAATTAGTATACAGGTGAGCCGTTTGAAATAATATGGTAGAATATCATTAAAACTACACTAGTACCGAGTAAATATTTTATACATGTTTAAACGTTTTGAGGGGGGAGGGGTGCAGGTCCGACGGCGATATTAGCGGTCTTTAAACGTCAAATCATTTCTGCGTGGTATCTCACAATAATTTTCGATCGAACGGAATAGATTGTAGGTTTCAACACACTTCTGTCACTATGACAAAGTCTATTCATTCACGTGAACTATGGAGGAAGGATGGAGACGCTGTATAGACATTTGTATTTTGCAGAGAGAAAATGTCCCCGAGAGGCGGGGCTACCATGACACTGAACAACGCAAGCAGTAAGGCTGCCTGCCAAGTCCGGATTAATTCTGAAATTTAAGGAAAAATTTCCGGTAATATATTGTATTATATCGAGTGGGTATATTATACAAAAAAACACTATATGGGTAACGTGTCAAGTATTGGGATAATATGTGATAATTTGTGATATTCGAAAATAAAGATATTTAAAACAACAAAATTCGAAGTTACTTATTGTACTTATTTACATATTGTATGCATTCGTATTGTTAGCAGCGATCAAAATCTTCCATTATTTCTATAATTAAGTAAATCATTTCGGTAATGCATACTTCTATTTCGGTTATGTACGATATTTAATAGCCTATGTTTGTACCAAAAACAAAATAAACAGAACGTTATTTAAACAGTTTTAAATATTGTAAAATAATGCCCTTGTAAAATAAAGCGATTGACATTCTTCTTCAGACCCACCAATTCCGTCCATAGACCCTTTCAAAAGCCCAGTGCCCACTAAAGCTATAATTCCAAGATAAGGATTCCAAAATTAAAAACAACGGGGGCACTTTTGGAACAAGGCAGTAAATGTTGCTGCGTTTTCTATACTACGAAGTCGAACCATTCGAGAAAGAGTGAATGTCGCGGTAATATGGAACCATTACCGAAATGACCATTACGGAAATTACAACCTAATTAAAAGTGTACGATAGTGCCTTCTCATATGATAATACTTGAGAATAAAAGTGAGGAGGTCGGCTCCGCCGCCGCATCCACGAAATCGAAGAATCCGAGATCGATATGTGCAGGTTTATATTGCCTGTTTTATCAAAACATTAGTTTTTTTCATTCAACAAGAGCTAATCACATCGAGCATTACAGATATGAAGCATATTAAACATACGGCCTCAAAATGTAACATTAACTACGATATTGATGTCAAAACACATAAAAATGCAAGAACTTACCCATCAAACAATGGTGTGCTGTCCTCAATGCTAACTACTGCGCCCTACATTGGCGCATTCAAGGTTGTGGTGTGTAAGGTAACCACATGCCAACTTGGCATTACCCACATGACACAAAAGTGGTAAACAAAGAATAGCATATAAGGAAAGCAACTGTACGATTATGTAGTTCGGGGAAATCAGTCCCTTCGTAATATATATTAATCACACTGAAGGGGCCCTGCACACAAAGGGCTTCGCTTAAGTTACCTAACCTTACCACATGTTCAAGATGGCGTCCCAAGCGTCGGTTGTGACCGCCATTTACTATTTTTAATCACAACCCCTATAATACGTAAATTCTCTAATTAACTTGATCTTACTTATGGTAGAGGTAATTAATTATCTGGTTTTATACTCCTACAGAGGCTTAAAACACGAGCTCTTTCCCTCAGACTTTCCCAGAGAAAGTTGAACCACTAATAATTAAGTTAAAATGCTTCCACACAAGAAGGGCAGGTCTAATTTATACTAAAAATGAAATGCTGAAGAACACAGCAATATTCAGCAATACCATAATCATATTTAACAACATATGCTTTTTTTTTTGTTTTCCTTGTCTATTGTTTGGACCCGATGACAAAACAATTGCAGACTGCATTACAGAAAATATTAAAGTTAACTTCTAATCACAAAACTCAATTACTTAGTGGCGAGAGATGGACAGACAGATAATATTATAAAACAATTTAAACTCTAATAAATACCTTGCGAGTTATTAACGGATGCGAAATTGCACGAGACACTACACACGTTTACTGAGCTTGCCGCTCTATGCAATACACGACATCACATCATTCTGGCTAGAAAAAGAAGGACGCCTTCCAGGGTTAACAGTCCAGTCGAGTAGGTATGAGGTCGGTTCCGTCGCGCATGCGCGAATTGGCGGGAAATTTGAAACCCCAACTTCCGGAAGTCAGCCATTTTGAACCCAAGTCGGCCAATTTAAAAATTCAAATTTGCCGCCAAATATTTAAATCTAAAATTCAAATTTCCCGACAAATTTCAAATTGAACGCCACAAATCCAAAATTTAAATTTCCCCCGCGAAATTACAGTTATTTCTAATTTCCCGCTAAAACCAACCACTTGTGACGTCATTGGGCCTAATCAAGAAAAAGAGACGCCATCAAGTCTGGACAAGCCTAGACTTGTCCGGAGAAAGTTTGCAAGTTCTGCCCGATAGCCAGAAGTCAATAAAGATTACAAGTTTGAGTAATAGATGTTAATAAGGAATCATTGAATCTAAAATAACAAATGTAGACCAGGCAATAGAGACTTTTTTGTGACAAAAATAGTATCAGCAGGCCGCCGGTCCCAGGTCACGTGGAACAGTCCGTAGATGTATTTTCGACTAGCAAATATCATTACTTAATTTGTTATAAACAAAAAACCTAAAGATATCGTGCTTTTTTTCGTTGTTTGCTTGTAAAAGCTGAACCGATGGAGCAATCTTGATACTGTCAACAGACGAATTGTAGAGAATGAAAAGACGAAAAAATGAACCCTACACGGACCCGATCGGATTAATATTAACGAAGGAAATTCGGAAGAACCGGAGAAATCTGCATTTTTTTCAAAAATATATAATTCCGCCATTTTCAAAGTTATAACGCAGGCTATTCGCGAGAAAGTAGCGATTGATGGGTACTTTAAGTGTGCACAATCCAGGCGCTGTCCGATGATTAGTTTTTGCACAATTGCGATTTAAATTCTTTTTATGCAATATGGTTCGGCGAGCCTGGATGCGTCGGAGGTGGTCCGATTTTAATTTTTTAACGTATTTCGAAACTAGAGGTATTGTGCTACAAAACGTATATTCTGATTTTGCGTTAAAATGTTGCGAAATAGGCGAAAAATGCCTGCAAACTTGACCGAAATCTGCCTCGCGCTCAAACGCTGTCGAGTAGTGGGGTAGGCGGCCGACTCGGGGAAGCGCGCAGCGCATTGGGATTACTATAGATACGCGCTTCCCCGCGTCGGCCGCCTACCCGCACTACTCGACCGGTTCGGAGCGCGCCGCAGATTTCGGTCAAGTTTGCAAGCATTTTTCGCTTATTTCGCAACATTTTAACGCAAAATCAGAATAGACGTTTTGTAACACAATGCTTCTACTTTCGAAATACGTTAAAAAAATTAAAATCGGACCACCTCCGAAGCATCCAGGCTCGCCGAACCATATTGCATAAAAAAGATTCAAATCGCAATTGTGCAAAAACTAATCATTGGACAACGCCTGGGTTGTGCACACTTAAAGTACCCATCAATCGCTACTTTCTCGCGAAAAGCCTGCGTTACAAGAAACCGCGGAGTTATGAATTTTTTAAAAAAATGCAGATTTCTCCGGTTCTTCCGAATTTCCTCCGTTAATATTAGTCCGATCGGGTCCGTGTAGGGTTCATTTTTTTCGTCTTTTCATTCTCTACAATTCGTCTGTTGACAGTATCAAGATTGCTCCATCGGTTCAGCTATTACAAGCGATCAACGAGAAAAGGCACGATTTTTTTAGGTTTTTTGTTTATAACAAATTAAGTAATGATATTTGCTAGTCGAAAACACATCACAATACATCTACGGGCTGTTCCATGTGACCTGGGACCGGCGGCTTGCTGATACTATTTTTGTCACGAAAAAGTCTCTATTGCCTGGTCTAATGATTTATTGAGTTAAAACCGTAAGCAATTACGCTGGCAGTCAACATGAAATCGTCTTACTAGTTTAATCCGAGAGACGTACAGGTATGAAACTGCCCTTCCTACACTAACAGGAAGCCATCTTGACACTATTACTCACGACAGGTTTCAGATATTCACACTGTTGTTGTTCTTGTATTGACAGAGGTAGAAGGAATAGTAACACCATCAATATCTTGAGCTGAATGCTGAAATCATACTATCAAGTCGACACATAATTGCAAGCGTTGCAGTCTTGTCCGACGGCAACCAAGCAGTATTAGTGATGATTTAGTATATTTAAGCATTCGGAAATAACGCTTGATCGTCATGAAATTGTCTTATCAGTTTCGTAATAACCCGTATTATTAATAAGTGATATCAAATTATCATGACCTGTTTTAAGCTAATACGTAAAAATTAATAGACCCTGTTTAAATTCCAACAGAATCTGTTCAAATTGCAACAGACCCTGTTCAAATCCCAACAGACCCTGTTCAAATCCCAACAAACCCTGTTCAAATCCCAACAGATCCTGTACAAATCCCGACAGACCCTGTTCAAATCCCGACAGACCCTGTTCAAATCCCAACAGACCCTGCTAACAGATCCGTGTCGACAGCTACTATAAATTGGATGTCATGCGTTATTTCTTTAGTATTCCTCATGATGAAGGTAATTAATAATCGATTATTATCTCTCCCCTTTAATAACCTTGACGGTCTCTGCTCAAACGACGATCCAAAACAACAACGACATGGTGAGCTCTTACCGAATACAATAAGAGCAATCATTTGTGGTCCATCTGGATGTGGAAAGACAAACCTTCTACTTAGTTTGTTATTTGTAGAAAACGGTTTGCGATTCGAGAACATTTACATATTTTCCAAGACGTACCAACCGAAATATGAATTTTTAAATAACAGAATCAAGGAAATACCAGAAATTCAAATTTTTAATTACAGTGACAATGATGAAATTGTGTAACAATGACATTGCATGACGTGATAAACAGGATAAAATACGGTGATATTTCTGTATGGGTCGACACAAACTTGTCGACACGTTCTACTTAGCACAGACTTACACACGAATTCCCAAACATTTGTTGCGCGACAATGCAAACATCATAGTTTTATTCCCACAAGTTGTTCAGAATTTACGCCATATATTTGATGAACACGTTTCCATAAACATGAATTTTTAAAAGTTTTGAGAAATGTTTAAAATGCTGGAAAGTTGGAAAATATAATGCGTTAGTAATAATGAAAGACTTTGAAATTAAAGATGGTCGATACAGAATGGGGTTGGATCAGTATATATTGGGAGTATCAGCCGAAGAACATATGCGAGAACAATGCAGGAAAAGAGGAGGAGTTTTAGTGGGTATTCGTGCCAAGAGGCGAACGTGAGCCCCATACTCCCGGCTGAATTCTGACTTCCGGCATAACAAAAGGGGGTATCATAGAAAAATTAGCAGTACCAATAAACCATTGAGTCGCAGAGACCATTGGGTATTTAACAATGTGGAAAAAGAAGATCCAGTCGAGATATGAAAAACTCAAACAACGGTTATCATTACATCCAGATGGAAAACATATTAAGAAGCGAATCAGTGAAATTGCAAATATTGTAAGAAAAAATATCTAGCCTTGAGATTGGGACGTGAACATAACGCAGAAACAATTGAGCGAGTTGTAAAACTAGCTCTTTAAAAGGTATTTCAGCCAACACATTCAATTTATTGAAGAAAAGCATTAAAAACGAAGAAGAAATTAAATCAGAAAAGGAAGAAGAAAAAGACGTTAAAACGGAGGTGGAAAAGCATGAAGCAATGGACTTATCAAAAATCCCACCAGAAGTTAGAGAATTATATGTAAACGATGTAGAAGGGCGATTAGACAAGAGCTTTTGTAGTACAATACAATATCGCTAACAATACGTCGACATTAGGGTCTAAATCAACCGAGTTTTTAGGAGATAAAATCATCATCAATAATCGAAATACTTTCCAAGGAAGCAAATGGTTAAATGAATTTAAAGAAAGAAAGTTCCTAAAGAATCCCGTTGGTTTTAGCCCGAAAGATTTTCAAACATACGGTGAAATCATAAATTTAACAAGTGTACATAATAGTATATTACCTTACAAGAGCTGTAACTAGCACATTACGCACGAGTGGAAAGTTAACATAGTTTTGTTATTTTCCACGAGTACGTAATATGCGTTACAGCTCGAGTATTGTACATAATTTTACCTACGACCGACAATTTCAATAAATTGTATCAAAAATGATAAACAAATTACAGGTAAGGATATTTGACGGTTAACCAATCAATATATTCGCGCGACATCTATTGCAACTACGGAGAACTTTGTCTGAAGTGTCGACCGAAAATTCCAATACAAATACAACATAAATTATCACGTGCAAGTAATATATGTTACAGCTCTAGTATTGCACTTACCTACGACCAAAAATTTCAATAAATATAAATTGTATAAAAAATGACAAATAAATAATCAAAATATTCGCGCGACAGCTGTCATTATGATATTATGTAGTTCGTTAAAAATACAAACGCACAACCAAAAGCACACGTTTGTTATAAGCTATATACGAGCGAAGCAGTCCGTGACGTAAGGGACATTTACACATACGGTCGCAGGTAAACGTAATTTTACTTAGGATGGTCAAAATAGGGGTACTCCCCTTATTTTGACCATTTACTCACACGATTTACTCAATCGTTTAAATACAATAAAATTATAAAACCCTTGCTCGAAAAAGCAGCTAGTCTGGAAAGCCCCATTTCAACTAGAAAGAAGAGTGGGGATTTACTTCAAATGTGGACCTCAGTAATAAGAAGGTGGAGTATATATATTGGGACGACATCAACGAGTTGCTAGATCGTTTAAGGTTATTGGCAGCTTCGCAACCTGCTGGAAACAATTCTCATAATAACGAAATTGCATCTATTATCGAAGAATTGAGAGAAGTTCAAGAATTTTTTTAAGTTGGGCGTAGATGCATTTGGAAGATCACCCAGATCTACTAATGGCCACCAATGTTTGTGAACACCAATGTTTCCCTTAACTCTCGATCGAAGTTATGACGTACAAAGTCGTAGGCTAAGCAACGTTGGCACTCCACCAAATAATCACGATAGCGTTCATAAACAAGATGCCGATACCAAAATTCTAGAATCTATCCATTTTACGAAGAAGGAATTGATAAGGTTAATTCGAGGTTACATTAATAATGAAATTACCACCATTAATGATAATAATACTAACACACAATCTTACATCGATTCTTTTAAAAGTATCACTACCAACGACATCAAATCGGGTACACCGAAAACCGATTAATTAGAAGAAAAACAGAAAAATATATGGGACGAATTTCGAAAATAACGATGTAGAGAAAGATTTACGATCGTTTGTCCAACTCGCTAGAGACGAAGTCTCAAGTCTAGAAAAACGCTTATCGTTTCTCGAGCACAAGTTAAAGCCCAGTACAACTTCTACCGCCACACCGTAAACATGAACTAATTTAGCATGGCAAAGGAGACTGTTGTAAAGGAATTACTGCGTAGATGATCTCTGGCAAGCAGATTTAATCTTATCTCATACTCTCGCTTCAATAGAGGGTTTAAATATATACTAATTGTAATTCATTGTTTTTTCTAAGTTCGTATGGATGGAGCCGATTAAGAATAAATCAACTGGCGAGGTTACACGCGCAATGGGATTAATTTTAAAGAATTCACATCGACGTACTCCGAAGAATCTACAAACCGATAACGGAAAGGAATTCTACAACAGTCACTTTAATTCGCTAATTCGCTAAAAATTCGCGTATTTAATCAATCATTACTCTACCTTTCGTGTAATGAAAGCGGCTATTGTTGAACGTGCAATTAGAACCATAAAACAAAATTTATTCAAATTATTTAGCCTAAATGGAAATTACAAATGGCATCATCTACTTCAAGCCGTTACATCAAAGTATAATAATACAAAACAGAACCATATGGAAAAAACCCATAGATGTAAATTCAAAACAGTGGAGCGGGAACTTCTTCAAACAGTCTACAATCACGCATAAGCAAGTTCAAGCATGTTTTTACCAAAGGGTATTTACCGAGTTGGACAACGGAATTGCTTAAAATTACATTGGTTAGAATAACAAATCCTGTGACGTATATGTTGGATGATATGCAAGATCAACCGATAAAGGGAGCATTCTACGAATCGGAATTATCAAAAACGAGTTTACCCGACGTGTATCCTGTGGAGAAAGTTTTAAGAAAAAGAGGTATACATCAGTTGAGTAAAAGATGATGAATAACCCGTGCAACTACTGGACAACAATCAATGGGTTGTACGCAACGTATGAAGAGGTCATCAAAAATGAGAGGCGATTCGTTAACGAGACAAATTATGGTGTGGAAAATGTAAAAATCATAATTGGACTAAGTGCCGCTCGAGGTTTTATACCCATGATACGAATTACATTATCTGCTGACAACAACAAACACATTCCCATCCTTCATTCTGATTGGCCAATTCTAGTTCAAACGTTGAAGGAGTTCTTCGTAAATAATGGTGACAACAACGACCTTCCATACAAGAATATTACTACCGGTGAGGGTGAGTTAAAGTTTGAAGAAATCGAACCGGAACGACACTCGTTGGGGCGCTACGTCATGATAACCTGCAGGAATGTCTCAGTTCATCGTTATGGTGTTCTCATATCCGGTATTCTTTATCTTGATGACGTAATACAATGTAAGTTATCAATGTTAAAAAAATTAAACTTTGCATATTATTTTAACAAGTTTATGATAACTTTTCTTAGGAATAATGTGCAAAATCCTTATTCTAAGATAAAAGAGTTGTGCATTAAAAATCCCAATGAATTTAATTATACGATGTTAGATTATCTTACTCTATCTAGCACGCTTTAAAACCATTACGTACTCGCATTTACTCTTCAGTTTGTCGTTACCATTCAAGCGATATGTATCGTAAGTCTTTAATTGTATTGTTAATATCAGTGTGTTTGTTTATACGGTTAGTTTGTATAAAACTTAGAATAAGGACTTCAACGACTACTAAAAACTCTAGCGTATGCGATAATGTTATAGCACATATCACGCGCGAAAAGACTGAACGATTTTACTGTTGAGGATTATTTTACTGTTAAGATTATTTCCTCTCAAATATCTACAGACACGTGCATCTTCATAACAACTACAAAATGTATGCCATAAACTACCAAAGTCGTACTTGGAGGATGACGAGTTAAAGTCGAAATTACCCTGCTACAAGCATTACAATACACCAGACCAGATGACACAGTACGATTGACCTCCACATTCACGAAAAGATTGTTCATTTTGTAAAATATTGAAAATGTAGATTCAAAATGAGTTTGACAACTAAATTATTAGTATTGAAGTATAGTATATTAGTATTGAATGAATAATGTTGTATAATTTATTTACTATCCAATAGTGAAGTAAGAAACGGGGAGTGTGGAATTTCCTATAAAAAGGTAATTTTTGAACATGCGAGTAGTATCGATGAATACCTATAAGGGAGAGGGTCTCTTAAACAAAGTTATAAACAATCTCCCGTTCCAATTACATTTACCGGGGTATCAGTTTTGCGGGCCTGGAACAAAGTTACAAAAGAGATTGCAACGCGGAGGCGTAGGAGTGAACAATCTGGACGCGGCCTGTAAGTAACACAATATAATGTATTCTCAGCATAAAAATTTAGAGGATCGTCATCGAGCAGATAAAGAACTCGAGTATAGTGCTTGGGATAGAGTAAAATCATCAGACTCTAAATTTGGTGAAAAGATATCCGCTTGGTTGGTTACTAACGGTATGAAGTTAAATCGAAAACTTGGTATGGGCATACCAACATCTAAACGCTCCAAAGTTGTAAAGAATAAGAAGAGAAGTATGAGGAAAAAACAGAAACCGAAAGTTGCGTTCCGAAAAGCAATTGTAGATAAAGTCACCAAGACTATTAGTAAATCCGATAATTTGAAAGATGCATCACGTTTAGCTGTTCAAAGTGCCCGTTTAGCTGTTAAAAATGCTGGAGGAAAGTCAAGATTAAGAGTCCCTCGCATTATTCCAATCCCAAACACTGGTGGTATCCTCTCTCTACTACCAGCAATTTTTCCCGGACTATCGGCTTTAGGAGGGCTAGGCGGTAGAGCAGCCGGAGTATGTAGACCTATAAAGACTGGTCAAGAGGCTAGAGATAAGCTGTCAGAATCGGAACGTCATAATAAAACCATGGAGGCCATTGCAATCGGTAAAAAAGGATCTGGATTATTCTTGAAGAAACAAATCAGGTCTAGGATTATACTTGAAGAAAAATTTTTAGAAGAGCTACCCAAGATGGCCCTAACTAACGTTGATCTAGTGAGATACGCTAAAAAAATAAAAAATCCTCATTTTCGCGGAGTTTTTATGCGTGACACACTGCCGAAAACACCTACCACCCCAAACGAGTCTAGCATTGTTAATTTGGATGACGGTAGTGGAACTGGGACTAATTGGGTACCATATCAGAAGATAGGACGTCATGTCAACTACTTTGATAGTTTTGGAAACCTTCGACCGCCAAAGGAGTTGGTAAAATATTTCAAACATTGTACAAGTACGTATAATCATGAAAATGTACAAAGGAGAAATACTTACAATAGTGGACACTTGTGTTTGGAGTTTCTAAAAAATCATAAATAGCAGTACGAACAACAAAATTGTTGTTGTTGTAATTATGTCTCAAATGTTCACGCTAACAGGTACTTCTAGTACGCTCTCGATAGATTTCTACCCTCCAATAGAATTGGAACCTAGATCACAGTATTCCCTAGGTTTACTTGCTCTACATACGTACAATAGCATTCCCAATAATGAAGAAGGTGTAAACAATAAATTTCATTACGGAGATCCTAAGTTAGATAAGAAGAACAACAACACGAAAGCGTAATTGAGATTCGTATAGGATCATACGCACTCGACGATATTAAATCACATCCAGGAGGAGTTATTAGCAAGCGGGCATATTCCACCATCATCGGAACAATCTACATTCAATAATTACGTCTCAATCAGGTGGAATAATAATACTTTGAGGTGAGAAGTGAAAAGTGAACTACGAATCGATGTTACTCAGAAGAATTCGATTGGGCAAGTGTTGGGATTTTCACCTCAATTACTCTACCGAAAACTAAATATCAATTCGACTTAACGGTGAATATTAATAAGGTTGTCACGATACGTGTAGAGTGCAACATTATCCAGGGGTCGTATAATAACGATAAAGTTTCGCATACTTTGTACGAGTTTGCACTGTTAGTGCAGGCAAATTAACTGATTATAAGCCAAAACCGGTATTAATTGTAGGCAGGAATTTTATCATTGGAAATGGTAAAGGGGCTCATAGTGAACGTAAAAATGATAAATGCAGGTCATGGGGTGGTATAGTGTTTATTTGGGAGGGTTGAAAGCGGGTGCAAAGTATATTATTTCGTTTTCCGGCGAAACTTGACAGTAGATAATAAATGGCACTTTCAGACCCACCACACCCACCACATTTACATAGGAAGCTATCCCCTCCACTTTTCCGCACGAAGACGACCGAGCCCAAGTCGGCCGATCTGCCGAGCGCGGCCGAACGCAGTAGTTCGGTCGCTCACCGATAGATGGCGCGTGAACTCGCTCAGTACACGTAGTTCGGGAACTTCACCAATAGATGGCGCTACAAAATTTAAATTTACTAAAAATTTCAAATTTTCGCGTCAACCCCAGGCCGCCAACCCCAGACGTACCAACCCCACGCGCTAAAACGGCAAGTCGACCGACCGCCATATTTTAAACGACTCCATCTTCTTGAACACATTTATTTAATATATTAAATTGTACCGAGGAGCGGCATCTACCGACCAATTACCGAACTACATACTGAGGTTGGGAACCACGCTGAAATAATAATAGTTCGGCACTTCACCAATAGATGGCGGTTAATTTAATCACTTTTCCGCACGAAGACGACTGAGCCCAAGTCAGCCGATGTACCGAGCGTGGCCGAACGCTGGAACCTGGAGTGTATGACTCACACGTCGCTGTTAGAGAGAGAACGCACTACCATTTTTATTTTCAAGCGTAAACCGATCAAATTCAAATTTTCGCATCAGATTAAAAGAAGAATTATCCATATTCTTCTGGTAATGGTTTTAACAACAGCAGGAAATTTAATTCAAATCATAATAATCGAGGTAACAGACAAAATTCTTTCACAAATAACTATCAAAGACAGAACCAAAATTACGGAAATGGTAATACGCCAGCGAACAATTATTTGCAACCTCAGCGCGAGTTTAACAGAGGTCGTGATCCGCAAGGAAATGCTGTGTCCGCAGAAACAGAAATAAATATTAACAATACACAATACATACTTAATTGAATTGTCTTAATTGTGTTACTGTTTGAACAATAAACTGATTATTATTATTATTATTAATAAAAACTATAGAAATAATTATTTTAGAGGACAAACTCAGTTCAGATGTCAAAATAATTTTAGAGAGCAAAATCAAATCTGAGGACAAAATTATTTTAGAGGTACCGGCGGCGCTACAGACCCTGTATAATCACAACAGACCCTGTATACAGACCCTGTATAAATTATACAGACCCTGTATACAGACCCTGTATAATCACAACAGACCCTGTATACAGACCCTGTATAAATTATAGAGACCTGTATACAGACCCTGATGAAAAAGAAAATCAACAGATCTGCGTTGACAGCTACTATATATTGACTACCTTAGGTGCTACTCCTTCAGTATTGTTTATGATGAAGGTCGTTAATCATCCATCATTATCTCTTCCCTTAAATAATCTAGACGGTCTTTGCTCAAACGATGAGACAAAACAGCAACGGCATGGTGAGCTCCTACCAAACACTATAAGAGCTATTATTTGTGGCCCATCTGGGTGCGGAAAGACAAATCTTCTACTTAGTTTGTTATTTGAAGAAAACGGGCTACGCTTCGAGAATATTTACATCTTTTCCAAGACGTTATATCAACCAAAATATGAATTTTTAAATAATATAATCAAGAAAATACCAGAAATTGAAATCTTTAACTACAGTAACAATGATGAATATGTGGATCCTCAAGATGCTAAAAACAACTGTGTATTTATTTTCGACGACATAGCATGCGATAAGCAACATACAATACGCTCATATTTCTGCATGGGGCGACATAAACTTGTTGATGCGTTCTACTTAACACAGACTTACACACGAATTCCTAAACATTTGGTGCGTGATAATGCGAACGTAATAGTTTTATTCCCACAAGATGTTCTGAATTTACGTCATATATTTGATGAACACGTTTCCATAAACATGAATTTTTAAAAGTTTTGAGAAATGTTTAAAATGCTGGAAAGTTGGAAAATATAATGCGTTAGTAATAATGAAAGACTTTGAAATTAAAGATGGTCGATACAGAATGGGGTTGGATCAGTATATATTAGGGGTATCATAGAAAATATCATCAGTATCAATAAACCATTGTGTAGAAGAGGGTGAACAATGATGATGAAGAAGAAGAACCAGCTGAGATATGGCAATCTCAAAAAACGATCACTACTTCAGCGAGATGGAAAACACATTAAGCGACGAATTAGTGAAATTGCTAATGTTGTAAGAAAAAAATATCTAGCATTGAGATTGGGGCGTGGACATGATGCAGAAACAATTGAACGTGTTGTAAAACCCATAACTAACTCTTTAAAAGACATTTCATCTAACACATTAAATTTACTGAAGAAAAACATTAAAAACGATGAAGATATTAAACAAGAAAATATTAAACAAGAAGAATATGAAGAAGACGTTAAGACAGAAGATTCGAAGGCGGAAAAGTATGAAACAATGGACTTATCAACAATTCCAGCTGAAATTAGAGAATTGTATGAAACCGGTGTAAAAGGTCGAATAGATACGAGCTATGGAGTACAATACAATAACGCCACCGATACTTGGACCTTAGGTTCTAAACCCATAGAATTTTCGGGGGATAAAATCATTATCGATAATCGAAATACTTTTAATGGAAGTAAAGGGTTATATGAATTAATATTTCTAAAGAAACCCATTGGCTATACTTCAAAAGATTTTAAAACGTATGGCGAAATCATAAATTTAACGAGTGTGCATAAACGTAAATTTGAGGAGGATGCTCAAAATAGAGGGAGTAGATCATTCAAATACATTAAAATAATAAAGTCCTTGCTTGAAAAAGTAACTAATCCGGATAGTCCTATAACAAAAATGAAAAAGAGTGGTGATGGACTTCAAATGGACTTCAATAATAACAAGGTAGAGTATATATACTTTGACAACATCGACGAATTGGTAGATCGATTAAAGCTATTGATCGCTTCACAAGCTGCCGGAAATAATTCTCATACTAACGAAATTGCATCTATTATCGAAGAACTGAGAGAAGTTGAAGTAATTTTCTAACATGGGTGTAGATAAATTTTGAAGATCACTTAGATCTACTACTAGTCGACAAGGTCAGCGAGCAACAATGTTCCCACTAACTAAAGATGGGGGTTATGATATTCAAAACCGTAGGTTGAGCAATATCGGGGCACCCATAAATGATCACGATAGCGTTCACAAACAATATACTAACGCCGGAATTCTAGAATCCATCAATTTTACAAAGAAGGAATAGGGTATTTGACTATTTTTGGAAAACCATCTTAATGTGTTTATTCCTTCACTCTACATTGT
The DNA here is from genome assembly GCA_963966075.1 of Aphodius sticticus. NCBI lineage: Eukaryota > Metazoa > Arthropoda > Insecta > Coleoptera > Scarabaeidae > Aphodius > Aphodius sticticus. Next base: position 43,890,254 of record OZ014508.1, on the reverse strand, counting down.
AAATGCATTATTTTTTGTAATTATTTCCTCATTATTTCATAAAAATCAGCGTTAAAAATTGAATCACAAAAAATCCCGCCAAAACGATACTTTCTGTTGTGTGACGTCACCGGTTAGTGATGTCAAGATGTCAAGATGTCAAATCGGCCCATATGGTCTGTCAGCATCGGCATCGTCGCCGTTTGGTAATTGTGTTGTATGATGTGTTGTTTTCACAATTTCTACATAAAAATGGGTTATAAATGGTGTATAAATCCACAATGCAGAGATACGTCAAGAAAAACTCCGGATAAACTATTTGTAGCTGTTCCGCAAGATTTGAAACTGTGAAGAAAGTGGTTGGCTCGTAGAAATCCAAATGAAATAAATAGCCGCCAATACAAGTGTTTTCTGTTGTGAAGATTACTTCGACATAAGTAAAACTGACTTTTTTTTTTTTTTTTTTTTTTTTTAAATAAAGGGCGAAGGGGCCCAGGAAGAACCCACCTCCACCCCGCTGCCTGGTATCGCCGTGAGGCATTCTGCAGTGCAGCGGCATCTTCCTTCCTTACCACAACAACAATTTGAATTATAAAAATTTGGGCCCCTTCGCTCTTATGCTCTAGTGACTTTATTTTTTTAAAAACAAATTACAACTAAACCCAGCCGGAGCTGACACCTTAAGAGGTTTACATAATTACCCTTAAAAGTAACATATAACATACAGTTCCAAGCGTCTATGCACTTTACCGTATTTGCAGGCGTCCTCGCGCACTCACTGTCATCGTGGCCTGTCTTCCTCGTCCTTTCGTCGGAGTATCGTTCCTATGGTACGGGTAATCTGCTCCCACGCTTCCGTGCTTTGCAGCATTCTCCGTACCATTCCTCCTACACTGAGGTCATCCCCGCATGGGCACTCCCTTCTATAGACTTCCCATCGGGGACATACAAATAGCGTGTGCTCCGGGGTGTCCTCTTCCTCTCCACAGTGTCTGCATTCGGGGCCGTCCCTCCTCTTAAATTTGTAGAGGTAGGCTCCAAAGCATCCGTGCCCAGTTAGGGCTTGGGTGAGCTCGTAGGTCACGTCTCCGTGCTTCCTACTCGTCCACTCATCCAAATCCGGTATCAGTCGGTGCGTCCACCGACCGTTGTTGTCCTCGTCCCATTCCTTCTGCCAGGCTTCCATCGTGCGTCGACGATGTTCTTGTCTGGAGGCGCCATCCTGTCCGCGTCCGTCATATATCCTCCTTCTTTCGTCTGCTTTCAGGTGCACCGGCACCATTGACGCTACCACCAAAGCAGCGCCCGTGGACACTGTTCTGTATGCCGACGTGACACCGACGGCAGCCCTTCGCTGTACTCGCAGGAGCCTTTGTTTCCGGTTTTCTAGCTGCATGTCGTCTGCCCAGACTGGTGCTGCATATAGCATCACTGATTCCGCAACCGACGCCAATACTCTTCTCTTAGCCGCCGACGGTCCCTCCATTCTAGGCATAAGTCTTAGCAGGGCCCCGGTGGTTCTCTCCGCTCTGGCTGCCACCTCCTCGACGTGCCTTCGGTACCTGCGGTTTCTTTCGATCCTCACCCCCAGGTACTTAACGCTGTCTCCTGGTTGGATTCTCTTGGTTCCTACCGTCAGCGTCACCGGTTGACATTTTCTCTTTCCGGTGAGGAGCACCGCTTCTGTCTTCTCGGCCGCAAGTTCAAGGTTTCTTTCCTCCATCCACTCGGTTATTCTGTGGATGGCGAGATTCGCGTTCGCCTCAAGCTCTGCACATGTGGTTGCCGTGACGACCAACGCGAGATCGTCCGCGTATGCCACCAGCTTGACCCCGCGCAGCCTGAGTCGCAACACTCCGTCATAGAGGACATTCCAAAGCGTTGGACCCAGGACGGACCCCTGAGGGACGCCGCTGCTAACTCTCCGTCGGTCCTCTTCGCCATTGTTATCCCTGAGGATCAGCCATCTATCCCGCAGGTAACTCCGGATCATGTCCAACAGGTATGGACTCACCCTTCTCCGTTGCAGTTCTGCGATGAGATGCTTCCACGGCACGGTGTTAAAGGCGTTCTTTACGTCAAGAGCAACCAGCATGCAGAACTTTTTTGTCCTGCGCGTTCCCTAGTTTGCCCTCTCTGCCATCTCCATAACACTTCTCACCGCGTCTACCGTTGACCTTCCTTCTCGAAATCCGAATTGATTGTCCGCTAGGGGCGCCTTTTCTTCCAGTTCCGGCTTTAGCCTGTCCACGAGCAGGTGCTCCATCAGCTTGCTGACGGTGCTCAGTAGGCAGATGGGCCTGTACTTTGGCGCCTCTCCTTCAGTGGCTGCTTTCTTCGCCAGCAGTACGAGATTTGCCATCTTCCATTGAGCGGGGTGATTTCCGGACTTGAGGACACCGTTCAGAACGTCCTTCACGTAACCCCCCGCCACCGCCACCATCTCCCTTATCGCTTCCGGTGGAATGCCGTCGGGTCCCGGCGCCTTCTTTGGTGCGACTCTGCCCGCTGCTCTTCTTACTTCCTCTATCGAGAAAGTTGGGGCTTCTTCGTGCGGTTCGAGAGCATCCTCCTCCACAGGCTCATACTCCGGGAACAGGGTCTCCGCCGCTTCTTTCATCTCGGTCAGCGTCAGATTTGGAGGTGGTAACCTGGCTCTCAGCCTTTTGGTTACGATTTTGTAACCCTCCCCCCAAACGTTGGCCTCCACCTCTTGAAGTACCGCCGCCCATTTCCCCTCCTTCGACTTGGAGATCGCTTTCTTAAGTGCTCTTCTGGCCTCATCGTATACGAGGGAGAGGATCGCCCTTCTGGCCTCGTCTCCTCTCGTCCTCTGGACTGCTCTTCTGGCGCTGTTGCTCTCCTTCCGCAATTCCGCAATCTCCTCCGTCCACCAGTAGACTGCCCTTCGCCCACTTCCTCCGGTTTTGGGAATTGCTTCTTCGCAGGCTTTGGAGAGAGCCGCTTCGCATGCTTCCACATTAGGCAACCCTCCTCGCGTCTCAATTGCATCCTCGAAGGCGTCTCTAAACTTTGCGCGGTCCATTTTTTGAACGTTATACCGCCGTGGAATTTCGTTGCGCCCCTCTGTTTTCGCGGCGACCAGGTCCCTCAGTCTATACTCAATGTGGTCGCTGAGGGTTTCCTCTTCGACCACACTCCATCCGTCGATCTTCCTGGGTACCCTGTCAGTGGCGAACGAAACGTCGATCACCGATCCTCCTCCTCCCCTCCTTCTGAAGGTGTTTGAGTCTCCCTCATTCAGAGGTACAAGTCCACCTCTCGCCGCCCATTCGCCCAGCGCCTCTCCTTTTCGGCAGGTTGTTGTCGATCCCCACTCCTGAGACTTAGCGTTGAAGTCGCCTGCGACAAGACACTTTCCTTCCGATCGTTGGAGGATTCCTTCCAACCTATCGAGGAAGTCTTGGAACTCTCTCAGCTCCATCGCCGGGGAGGCGTAACAACTAATCATTGTTACCCCACCGACAACCATCCAGGCAAAACCCTCTCCCGATCCTTGTCTGGTAACGTTTACCTTGCGGCCTCTCACTCCAATGGCAGCTTTCCTGTCACGGTCCATCAGCCATCCCAGGTTCGCGGTCATGGCCTTGTTAGGCTCCGAGACCAGCATGACGTCGATCTTCTTCCTTGCTGCCGTGGCTATCAGTAGCTCTTGAGCAGCCCGCCCTCTTCCTAGGTTTATTTGTAGGATGGAGGTGGCCATGGAGTCATGTAGCGCCTCTCGCAATCCCTAATGGACTGTAACCTCATTATCCGGGCCGTTCTTAGGTACGACCCCACGCGCTCTAGGTCCTTGATCGCCTCGTTCTCGGACACCCCCATTCCTCTTAGGAAATCGAGATACACTGATCTCAGTTCTTTCCCGCACGGCATGCCCTCCGACTGTATTTTGATCTCGGAAGAGAGTTTGCTCTCGCCTCCTACTATTTCTCCGTCGTCGGTACGTTCGAAGTAGCCCAGGTGGTTTCGGACTAAGTCGATTAGCGTTCTCTCTCTAAGTAAAACTGACTAGAATAAGTTATCTATCGTATTTTCGAAAGGTATTATCTGATCTGACAGCTGAAGGTTAGGGCTGTCCTAACCTACAAAGTTATGCTTACATGACGCTTTCGTGCTATTAAATTCAAACGGGAGAAGCATAAAAGCGCGTTCGGATAACCCGGTATTTTACGTTGAGAATGACGCGCTGCATAATAGGCGGACTAACGTCATACGGCGTTTATCTGCATATAAGAGAGAGAGAGCCGACCCAAGATATCTGAGCATTGCTCTCCCCATACCATACCCTGACAAACCGAACGCGCTCTAAGGCGGACTAACGAATGACATCACTGGAGACTGACCCAATTACAGAGCGTTTTCAATCACGTGATAGGACGTGAATAAAATTCAATTTTAATTTTGGTTTTTCATACAAATAAAGCATTTTTTTTTTGAAAAGTAATAACAAATAGTTTTCTTAAACTGTAATCTATTAGGATAACTATAATACATGCCATATTTTTAATACAGTCAAATACCCTATTGAAGACGTTGATGCAAAAAACAATCCCAGATAAGTTGACGAACCTGGATATCGATATTCGAAGTTTTATTAATAATGAAATTACCACCATTAATGATAATATTACTACAACGCAATCTCACATTGATTCTTTTAAAAGTATCACTACCAACGACATCAAATCGAGCACATCTAAAACCGACTAATTAGAAGAGAAACAGAAAGATATATGGAAAGAAGTGCGAAAACACCGTGAAAAAATAGTGTTACTTAATCGCAATAGTACGGAAGTAGATAAGGATTTACGATCGTTTGCCCAACTCACTAGAAGTGCGGTCGCAGATATAGAAAAACGCTTATCATTTCTCGAACACAAGTTAAAGTTCAGTGCAACCCCTACCATCACACCGCAAACTTCACAAAATGAGCAAATTTAGCAAAGCAAAGGAGACTGTTGTAAACGAGTTACATAAGCCGGCTCGCAATAAATTTCCTAGACGAAGAACCATTCTACATGGTATAGATGATCTTTGGCAGGCAGATCTAATCGAGCTCATCAAATATTCCCGCTTCAATAGAGGATTTAAATATATACTAATTGTAATTGATTGTTTTTCAAAATTCGTATGGATGGAGCCGATTAAGAATAAGTCATCGAGTGAAGTGTCGCGTGCTATGGGACTAATATTGAAGAATTCGCAACAGCGTATTCCAAAGAATCTGCAAACCGATAACGGTACTGAATTCTATAACAGTCAGTTTAGTTCGCTAATGAAAAAGTATTCAATCAACCATTACTCCACATTTAGTGTAATGAAGGCGGCCATAGTTGAACGCGCAATTAGAACCATTAAACAAAACTTATTCAAATTATTTAGCCTATACGGAAATTACAAATGGCATCATCTACTACCAACCGTCACATCAAAGTATAATAATTCAAAACATAGAACCATAGGAAAAAAACCCGTAGACGTAAATTCAAAACAAGTGGAGGATGAACTACTCGGAACCGTTTACAGTCACATCAAAATTGCTGGTAAGGGTAAATTTAAAGTTGGCGATATCGTCCGCATAAGCAAGTTCAAACATGTTTTTACCAAAGGGTATTTACCGAACTGGACAACGGAATTGTTTAAAATTACATCAGTTAGAATAACAAATCCGGTGACGTATATGTTGAATGATATGGAAGGTCGACCGATAAAGGGAGCATTCTACGAATCAGAATTGTTGAAAATGAACTTACCCGATGTGTATCTTGTGGAGAAAGTTTTAAGAAAAAGAGGGGGTAAAGTGTTTGTAAAATGGCTCGGCTTTGATAACACTCACAACAGTTGGATCCCAAAGTCAAACATAATGTAGTGGGGTAATCATTATAAATTCAGACAGCCGCCGTCTCATAGATCAGTTGAGTGAAAGATCATAATGATGAATAGTCCGTGCAACTACTGGTCGACAATCGATAGGCTGTATACCGCATATGAAGAGGCTATAAAAAATGAAACGCGCTTCATCAACGAGTTGCATTATGATGTAGAAAATGCGAAAATAATAGCTGGATTAAGTGCTGCTCGAGGTTTTATCCCCATGATACGGATTACATCGTCTGCTGATACCAACAACAATCATATTCCCATAATTCATTCTGATTGGCCAATACTGGTTCGAACGTTGAGAGGCTTCTTGGAAAATGACAACGACCTCCGATACAAGAATATTACAACCGGTGAGGGGGAATTAAAGTTTGAAGAAATTGAACCTGAACGACACTCATTAGGAGTCAGCGTTGTGCTAACCTTCAGAAATGTATCAATTCATCTTTGCGAAATAGACATATCCGGTATTTTGTATCTCGATGACGTAATACAATGTAAGTTGGCAATGTTAAAAAAATAAACTTTGCATTTTATTTTAATAAGTTAATGATAACTTTTGTTGGAAATAATGTACAAAATCCGTATTCTAAGATAAAAGAGTTCTGTATAAAAAATCCAAATGAATTTAATTATACTGTGTTAGACTATCTTACTCTTTCTAGCACACTCTAAAACCACGATATAATCAAATTTAGTCTTCAGTTTGCTATCGTCATTCAACCAACATGTATCATAAGTCTTCAATTGTATTATTAATATTAGTGTATTTGTTCATACGAATAGTTTGTATAAAACTTAGAATAAGACAGCATCAATCAGTCGCTCAGGACTCTAACGCATGCGATAACATTATTTCACATATTACGCGCGAAAAGACTTTGAATGATTTTACCGATGAGGAGTTAAGATTATTCCCCATCAAATATCTACGAACACATGTATCTGCACAACTGCAAAATGTATGGCATAAACTACCAAAGGCGTATCTGGAAGATGATGAGTTAAAATCGAAATTACCCTGCTACAAGCATTACAATACTCCGGGGCAGATGACGCACTACGATGGACCACCACCTTCACGAAGAGACTGTCAATTTTGTAAAATATTGAATATGTAGATACAAAGTGATGATTTATATAAATAAATGTATTAAATGAATTATGTTGTATTATTTATTTTCAGTGATGTAAGAAAGGAGCATCTAAAATATACTATAAAAGGGGGTTACTTTTGAAAATCTGATTAGTATCAATGAATACGTATAAGGGAGAGGGCCTCTTAAACAAAGTTATTAATAATCTCCCATTTGAACTACATTTACCGGGGTATCAGTTTTGCGGACCTGGAACTAAATTACAAAAGAGACTACAACGCGGTGACGGGGGAGTGAACAAACTGGACACAGCTTGTAAAAAGCACGATATCGCGTATTCCAAACATAAAACTTTAGAGGATCGACATCGGGCAGATAAAGAACTCGAGTATAGTGCTTGGGATAGAGTAAAATCATCAGACTCTAAATTTGGTGAAAAAGTATCCGCTTGGTTTGTTACTAACGGTATGAAGTTAAAACGAAAACTTGGTATGGGGATGCCAACATCTAAACGTTCCAAAGTTGTAAAGAAGAAGGAGAGAAGAAGGGTGAGGAAGAACCAGAAACCAAAAGTTGCATTCCGCAAAGCAATTGTAGACAAAGATGTCAAGACCATAAACAAATCTGATAATTTGAGAGACGCATCACGCTTAGCTATACAAAGTGCTCGTTTAGCTGTTAAAGATGCTGGGGGAAAGTCAAGAGTAAGAGTCCCCCGTATAATCCCAATTCCCAAGACTGGTGGCATCCTCCCTCTACTACCAGCAATTTTTGCCGGACTATCAGCTTTAGGAGGTTTGGGTGGTGGAGCAGCTGGTGTATACAGAGCCATAAAGGGTGGACAAGAAGCTCGAGATAAGTTAAAGGAATCGGAACGTCATAATAAAACGATGGAAGCGATAGCTATTGGTAAAAAGGATCTGGATTATTCTTGAAGAAACATAAATCTGGCTTAGGGTTATACTTGAAGAACAATTTTTAAAAGAGCTACCCAAGAGGCCCCTAACCAACATCGATTTAGTGAGATACGCTAAAATATTAAAAATCCCCAATTTTCGAGAAGTCTTTATGCGCGACACATTACCGAAAACACCTCACACCCCAAACGAGGCTGGCATTGTTAATTTGGATAGCGATAGTGGGGCGGGTACTCATTGGGTAGCATATCGGAAGACAGGACGTCGAGTCAACTACTTTGATAGTTTTGGAAACCTGCGACCACCAAAGGAGTTGATAAAATATTTCAAACATTGTAAAATAACATATAATTATGAAAATGTACAAAAGAGAAATACTTACAATTGCGGTCACTTGTGTTTAGAATTTCTAATAAAGTATAAATAGTAGTACGCACAACAGAAATAATGTACAAAATCCGTATTCTAAGATAAAAGAGTTCTGTATAAAAAAACCAAATGAATTTAATTATACTGTGTTAGATTATCTTACTCTTTCTAGCACACTCTAAAACCACGATATAATCAAATTTAGTCTTCAGTTTGCTATCGTCATTCAACCAACATGTATCATAAGTCTTCAATTGTATTATTAATATTAGTGTATTTGTGCATACGAATAGTTTGTATAAAACTTAGAATAAGACAGCATCAATCAGTCGCTCAGGACTCTAACGCATGCGATAACATTATTTCACATATTACGCGCGAAAAGGCTTTGAATGATTTTACCGATGAGGAGTTAAGATTATTCCCCATCAAATATCTACGAACACATGTATCTGCACAACAACTGCAAAATGTATGGCATAAACTACCAAAGGCGTAGCTGGAAGATGATGAGTTAAAATCGAAATTACCCTGCTACAAGCATTACAATACTCCGGGGCAGATGACGCACTACGATGGACCACCACCTTCACGAAGAGACTGTCAATTTTGTAAAATATTTAATATGTAGATACAAAGTGATGATTTATATAAATAAATGTATTAAATGAATTATGTTGTATTATTTATTTTTAGTGATGTAAGAAAGGAGCATCTAAAATATACTATAAAAGGGGGTTACTTTTTAAAATCTGATTAGTATCAATGAATACGTATAAGGGAGAGGGCCTCTTAAACAAAGTTATTAATAATCTCCCATTTGAACTACATTTACCGGGGTATCAGTTTTGCGGACCTGGAACTAAATTACAAAAGAGACTACAACGCGGTGACGGGGGAGTGAACAAACTGGACACAGCTTGTAAAAAGCACGATATCGCGTATTCCAAACATAAAACTTTAGAGGATCGACATCGGGCAGATAAAGAACTCGAGTATAGTGCTTGGGATAGAGTAAAATCATCAGACTCTAAATTTGGTGAAAAAGTATCCGCTTCGTTTGTTACTAACGGTATGAAGTTAAAACGAAAACTTGGTATGGGGACGCCAACATCTAAACGTTCCAAAGTTGTAAAGAAGAAGGAGAGAAGAAGGGTGAGAAAGAACCAGAAACCAAAAGTTGCATTCCGCAAAGCAATTGTAGACAAAGTTGTCAAGACCATAAACAAATCTGATAATTTGAGAGACGCATCACGCTTAGCTATACAAAGTGCTCGTTTAGCTGTTAAAGATGCTGGGGGAAAGTCAAGAGTAAGAGTCCCCCGTATAATCCCAATTCCCAAGACTGGTGGCATCCTCCCTCTACTACCAGCAATTTTTGCCGGACTATCAGCTTTAGGAGGTTTGGGTGGTGGAGCAGCTGGTGTATACAGAGCCATAAAGGGTGGACAAGAAGCTCGAGATAAGTTAAAGGAATCGGAACGTCATAATAAAACGATGGAAGCGATAGCTATTGGTAAAAAAGGATCTGGATTATTCTTGAAGAAACATAAATCTGGCTTAGGGTTATACTTGAAGAACAATTTTTAAAAGAGCTACCCAAGAGGCCCCTAACCAACATCGATTTAGTGAGATACGCTTAAATATTAAAAATCCCCAATTTTCGAGGAGTCTTTATGCGCGACACATTACCGAAAACACCTCACACCCCAAACGAGGCTGGCATTGTTAATTTGGATAGCGATAGTGGGGCGGGTACTCATTGGGTAGCATATCGGAAGACAGGACGTCGAGTCAACTACTTTGATAGTTTTGGAAACCTGCGACCACCAAAGGAGTTGATAAAATATTTCAAACATTGTAAAATAACATATAATTATGAAAATGTACAAAAGAGAAATACTTACAATTGCGGTCACTTGTGTTTAGAATTTCTAATAAAGTATAAATAGTAGTACGCACAACAGAATTGTTTAATTATGTCTCAAACGTTCACCCTAACAGGTACCAAGAGCACGCTCTCAATTGATTTCTACCCTCCAATAGAATTGGAACATAGATCACAGTATTCCTTAGCTCTACTTGCTCTGCATACGTACAATAGTATTCCCAATATTGAGGAGGGCGTAAACAATAAATTTTATTTCGGAGATCCAAAGTTAGATAAGCAAAAACAGCAACACGAAGACGTAATCGAGATTCCTACAGGATAATACGAGCTCAGCGATATTACGTCACACATTCAGGAGGAGTTATCCGCGCGCGGACATATACCAGCGTCATCGGATAAATCTACATACGATAATTATCTATCGATCCGGGGAAATAATAATACTTTGAGGTGCGAAGTGAAAAGTGAACTACGAATCGACTTTACTAGTGAGAATTCCATTGGACGAGTGTTGGGATTTTCACCGAAAGTACTTTTACCGAAAACTAAATATCAATCCGACTTACCGGTGAATATCAGCAAGGTTGTTACGGTACGTGTCGGGTGCAATATTATCCACGGTTCGTATTATAACGATAAAATATCGCATACGTTGTACGAGTTTGCTCCAACCGTAGATCCCGGCTATAGTATCGATATCGAACCAAGTAATTTAGTATACCTACCCGTAATAAATCAGCATTCCATACCCACTATCACGATAAATTTACTCGATCAGAGTGAGGAATTGGTCAACTTTAGAGGTGAGAAGATTGTCATTAGATTGGAATTGAGAAAACTCAACTAACATGGGATTGGTTTTCAATGCCCAACTACCTGAAAGGTATATAAACAAGCAACATTTTCAAGCTGCATCAGTTAGTGTTCGACCGTCAGTAGTAGTACAACAACCATCGATTAATCGCTCTTCCACATTATCCGCAGAAAATATTCAGTTTTTACGTTCTCTAGGATATCATGTCAGAAAAACTATCGTTATTCGGAAACCCCGAATTTGATACTTCCATAGCGCGAGAAGTGATCCATACTTACCATCCCACAACTAAATCTTTCCAGCCGAATGATGAAATTGAGATCACAATCAATCAGAAAGATGTTCTGGTTTCGATGTATGAGAGCGCTCTGTACATTGAGGGAAATATTGAGCATTCAGCGGCGGGAAAGGGTACTGTTAGGATTACAAACAATCTGGGTGCGTTTCTCTTCGGAAGTATCAGCTATGAACTCAACGGTATTGAGATTGATAGAGTTGAAAATCCAGGAATTACGACGCTCCTAAAATCCTACTTGTGCTTAAGTGAAAATGAGTGTAAAGCTCTTCAAATTGCTGGACTCACATACCCGCTTGATAAAAACATTTATACGCTGCACGAGGATAACAAATTCTCTCTTCGAATCCCTCTAAGTTTTCTGCTGGGCGTTTTTCATGATTATAGACGTGTTATTTGCGGACGTCATAAGCTGCGTTTAGTACGTGCCAAATCTGATAATGATTCCTATCAAATTGTTCTCCCAGAAGCCGATAAGGATGCAACCGATTTGAAAACTTTGAAAATAAATCTCACCAGCGTTCAATTAAAAGCAAAACATATAATCCCCTCAGATATCGTAAAATTAGAAATTAATGAGGAACTTAAGCGTGACAAAGCCATACTAATACCCTTCCATAAGTGGGAACTGCATGGGCTACCGAGTCTTAGGAATACCAGCAACGATATCTGGGCAGTGAAGACAACCGTCGCCCTCGAGAGACCGCGATTCGTGATTGTCGCATTCCAAACAAATAGGAAAGATAACATTAAAAGTGACCCATCATACTTTGATCATCTGAACATCACGGATCTGCGGGTGTATTTAAATTCCGACTGCTATCCGTATGAGTCAATGCGTCTGAACTTTGATGAAAAGAGATACACCGAAGCATTCCAGATGTACTTAAACTTTCAGACTAGTTTCTTGGGTCGTAGTCACCCCGAACCTCTACTAAATTATAATGATTTTAACGAAAGAGCCGTATTCGTGCTGGACACATCTAAACATAATTCAGAAGTTGTGCTCCCATCAACCTGCGACATCAAACTTGAATTTCAGAGTTCCAAGCAATTTCCCGATAATACTAAAGCTTATTGTATTATCGTTCATGATAGCATTGTTGAATACATTCCTGTGCATGAGCTCACCCGTCAAATTCGATAGTCGGGAGATTTTGCTGATGGGGAATTTTGCTCAGTTTAATTCCTACTCCCATCAACGATGTCAGCTAAAGCAGTATCTAAGAAATTAAGTGCTCTTAAACGGAAGCGGCAAGTGTTACGCGACCAATTAAAGTTATTCTTGTCAGAACTGGAGGATTTAAATAGAACTATTGCAATGTACACTTTTGTGAAGAAGTTTGAAACAATCAACATTGCGTCATAGGTGGGGATAAAAAGTAGTATATATTAGTGGGTTATAATAAAAATTCATTTAGTTTCCAGTTTACCGCCGAATAAAACATTCAAAATAAAAATCGTTGTGGTCGACATCCAAGGTTTCCAACTAAGGTCTGGTGATTTTATAGTAAAAGAATTGTGCATTTGCGATGGTCGATACCCAGTTAACCATTTATTCATACCATCCACCAAATATCCAGCTGAGCGAGCTGGAAAAGAAAACTATTCGCCATCTCTCAACACATCATCATGGTCTCGACTACTGCGGAGGCTTCATCGAGCTGAGCAAACTATCCAACGTCTTGGAATTACATCTCCATGATGTGGATCGCATCTATGTAAAAGGTGCCGAAAAATATCGAGTACTATTGGAGCATTTAGCCAATATGAAGTTTCAACCACACATTATCAATTTGGAAGGGATTGAATCCTGGTGTCCACCGCCACCCCTCATGGAGAAGTTTACACCATGCAAGTTTCATACAAAAAATAATATTAGCGCAGTTTGTGCTAGGAATAATTGTAAACTACTGTATAATTATATTATGTCAACTTTACCATTATAAACAATAAATGCATTAAACGAATTTCTTATGTTTTATTTCATAGATTAAGCAGTGATAATATAAGAGTGAACGGTAAGTATATTAAAATACTGATGGTGACGTCATCATTTGTATGCGTGTTCAAACATGTTCAAAATCTAATATTTAATGATTATAATATACTGGTGAAATTGATCACGTGAACAAACGCTATATAATCGAGTAAACTCGGAAAAGAATTCAGTCTGTGTGCTAGCAACCGTCTAAATCAATAACTTCAAGATGTCTACACCACCTAGAACACCAACACCTGAGCCATCAACCGACAAACCGACATCAATCTACGAATGTGAATTTTGCAAACGGAGTTTTAAGAGGAAGTGGACTCTCAAACGCCATGTTCGATCAGTTCATACAGCGGCAGGGTCTGAGCTTAAGAAGTCTACAACAACGTCATCACCACCGCTATGTGAGCTTAAGAAGTCTACAATAACATCATCGCCACCGCTATGTCAAATAACGGCGGAAGAGTTATGTGATTTATATAAACTGGATGCGAATTTTGTAATGACACTTTTAAGAGATAATGGATTATAAAAAGCCATGGTCGATCAGTGATCAAAATATATATATTGTCAACTTTACCATTATGAAAAATAAATGTATTAAACTACACCATTTGGTTTATATGATATAATATTGCATTTTTTTAAATGAATGGATACGTTAAATGCATTTCTTGTGTTTTATTTCATAGGTTAAGAAGTGATATTATTATTAAAAGAGTAAAGTCAATACGGTGAGTATATTAGAATTTCTCATTTGCTAATTAGCAGTGTTGTCATACTTACCTTTTTTTCTTTTTGATCACTATAAATACTAAGCGGTAATAAAAAGCATACGGGTTTCAATTAAGTAATTTTCTTTATTAACAATATTTCATTTTGCATACACCTCATTTATAAATCTATAAAAGTTATCATTTGGGCGTTGGTAGGCATTCCAACGTTTTTCTCCCCCTTGTATACCATAGCCATCGAAGATAGACTCCGTAGCTCGTCTTCGGTGGTGATGGCTTCGGCTAATCTCTTCGGCAGGAATGCTATGAAGTTTTCAAATTTCACAAGAATTGATGGCCAAGCGCACTTTGTGATTCTTTTCGCCGATTTAATTGGATATGGTATATCAATTTCCAACTCTGATATCTTCTTCTTTGGCTTAACCTCACAAAGGCCCAACTCGGATAGTCTGGAAGACATCTTGTTTGCTGTTGTTGTAGTTGTTGGTGGTATCTAGTTGTGGAACTGGTCATTTTTACTGTATAATGGTCCTATTTATTTGAAAGAATGGTATAGAGAGGGAAATTTTTGAGCCAATGATAGCAAAAGAAAAAATATGATTACACTGCAAACTTCGTATTAGGTATTTAAAAAACGCAGCAATACTAGAAAAAATATGCTTATCTAGAAACCACATTTGTTGCTCTAAGAGGAAGCCAACTCATCAATTCTTTGAAATTAGCAAAGATAATTGCTGCGAACGCATCAGCAAGTTTATGTCGCCCCATGCAGAAATATGATCGTATTTGATGCTGCCTATCGCATGCTATGTCATCGAAAATAAATACTGTAACCCCGACTAGTAATAGCATATACAATAATAAACTGATGTGTGATATAAGAATTCCTAGAACGATGATGAGCGTTTTTTTTTTCGATTTCACAATATGTAGTCGGAACATCTAGATAAATATAAAAGATATAGCAAAAAATCAAGCATTAGAAATAACGTTTATGAACTTAAGAAATAAATCATGCGATTGACCCGACCCATCTATTATACAATTCCTCCATCCACAAAATTAAAATCGTGAGAACTGGTGGGAGAATAATTCACCTATTATTTATCACCAATTGAGTAATGCCCCCAAGCTAACGTTGTAACACCATCATTATTAATATGACGTTTTACATCGTAGGGTGAAAGGGCTAATTTACTCTGCAAATTGGTGAAAATTGTGTGCTTTTCAGATCTAAATAATAGCTGTCTTACACGCAATTGCGTTTTATCGAATAAACAGCGTGTATAATCATCAAATGTGATTTTACTTTTTACTACTGACTTTTTCACGCCTTTCGCTCTTTTAGTGATGCCACCTCCAGCGCCACCAACCCGATTTGCGTACATCTTAGAACGCAGTCCGATAAATTCTTCCATTATTTTCCCACGATTCTCATCTTTCATCAAACCCAAAACCGCCTTATTCTGTGGCGGGATACTGAACTGATTATCATTCGCATAGTTCGATGTATCGAAACGTTCCAAGTTTTTGCGCACGTCTGAATAAATATCCTCGGTTTGGATGGCGACAGTGAAGCTGTCGGTATCCATGTAACATAAACTAATCATATCCCCGTATTTAGGCTTGAGGAAATCGTAATAAAATTGTCACCAACTTCACGTCAACACGCTTATCGATATTCTCCATCGTCTTGCCGAAGCAAGCGTTGTTCATGAGTTTGTAGAAGTCACGCTCGAATTCGTTGATGGCCTGTTGACGTAAAGTTGTATTCAAATCGATATACTTTTTCATAAAAGCTGATTGGTTAAATTTTAGAACCCGATTAATTTTTTTAATCACAAGACCGTGAGCAGTGGCGTGCTTCAAATTACGATAATGAATTATGTAATTTGTTTTATTCATTAAATTCGGAACGAGTCGTATATCGGTTTTTGAGGAAGGTGGGATGATATTTTCCGCCAAGAATGGTAGATCGTTGTGTGAGTTGTGGAGATGTTCGGGGTAATCTACGTTTACATCTAAAATGTAACCGACGCCCGCGTCATCAGAAATTTCACTAATTTTTAAATTTCCGATTTCATCCTCATTCATCCAACGAAATCCGCCATAAGGTAAGTACTGCGACATTGCCCAACCGTACAAGTTGTTCGCATCCCAATACATTAAGTATTTAGATGGACGATTGGGATCAAATGTAGACATATACTTATTATTAGCGGATGCATGTCTGAGTGAGCATTGTGAGATTCCGCCCCGTATCCCTTTCTGTATAAAATGAACCATTTCTATGTCGGTTAGCAGTTCTAAATTCACTCTGGTATATTTTAACATTGCATCCCAACTCAACCCTGGCGCGGTATAGTAGTGTGCCGGATCGAGGTGATACGTTTTATGACATACTTTTCTAAATTTTTCAAAAACATCTGCCAAAAGTAGCACATCCGTCGTTAAATATAGCTCTGAGTAATCTCTCATATTTTTACACCCAAACGTTTGCCAAACATTTTGAGCATGGGTGTAATGCTCATCCGTAATGCCCTCGTTACACATTTTATTGAAAAATGCTTCTTTAGGAGGTAGTGAAGTATCCTCCAACTTATCTAACGACGACATATACTCATAAGGGAAAATCCCCTTTTTCGTTAGTAATTTAAACTTATTCTCATCAGGCGCATATTTTCGCACATTTACTAAATCCGCATCTGAGAGATTACTCGCTAACGAGTCTAGAGATGATGTCATGAATCTAAAGGAATCCAAAAACCGCAATTTTAAATATTTGCTTTCGAGTTCCCCTTTATCATCTAGTCCAAAATCTACATGAATTTGTTTGCTGAAACTAATGTAGCGTTCTTTGTTATTTGGCAACACATCGATACCGCTGTCATCATCAATTTCGGCTAGCTCTTTGACAAACAGATGGCTATCGTACCCGCTAAAGTTATGTAACAATGCCGGGATATGATTTGGAATTTTATAGTTTAGGTTACAAACTGAGTGGGCAGCGTTCCTAAACCGTCCTGAGAGATGGCAATGTTCTCGAACTTTATCACCGGAGCTAAATGGTCTATTACAAATAAAACATTGCTCTGCCGCATCATACCTAGCTTGCTCCTCGGATGTTAAAGGTTGCATCGGTTTAATGACTTTATAATGATTATTATAAATTGACTTTACGTCTGCCATTAATTTGGAAATGAAAACTTTTGCGCAATCCTCGCCTGTATAAATCTCAAATTTACTATACGCGTCATCAAAGGAACAAACTATTTGATATGCGAAGCTGTATGGAGCATGTTTCGCGACTGTTTGCGTAAATGAAGTGCTTGGATCTGGTTCACATTGCTCCACAGGCTGTAATATTGATTCGAAATCCGCGTAAATCGCGAACGGTACAACAATTTGGGAATTATTATAATTATTAAATTGTAAAATATTGCCCGGTAATTTTTCCCCAAAAAAATTTGGCTTAAAATTTAACTTTGTGGATGGTAAAATAGTGCGAATTTTGTTACAGTCACTTTCTTGGTGTTTAGCCAATTTACGTTCTGTCGTAAAATTGGTTAAACAACCATCGCAAAAATGCACGCGTCCACGGTGCAAATTAAGCTGTTTTGAAAGTAACAGCAAAATTTTTAATTAAAACAAAATGACCTTTACCACATTCAAAAATGTATAATAAATTGACATGCTTTTCGCGCCTATTTTCAGTATAATAAATGGGTCCATCCACACAATAATGGTTCTTACCATTTTCAGTAAGTTCATAAACATGAATGCTTAGGTTATTTAGTTCCTCAATTTTCGCTATATCTGTTAATTTAACTGGAAATTCTATCTTACCCATATTGACCACCTCAGAGTAGTGAGGGTAACTGGCTCGTATGTTGACGCGTTGTCTCGCTGGACGAAGTGCTGCCGTCAGTGCCCAAGCAAAGCACGCATTATCATCGTTGACGATGTTGATGCATGCGCGCTTATTGTGCATTTTGGTTGGGAGAGCAATGTAGGACGAACCCCGAAGTGGTTGATATTGATTAATATTCACCTCCATATGCGAAATCGAAAAAAAACGCCCAACCTGATTTACGCTCCTCGAACTCCTGACTCTGCTTGTTTATTTAACTCGCCATTTCACCATAGATGTTATCGAAATTGCTGCTCGGGGTTACCACTCGAAATTTCGTATTAAAACTTTTTAGTGAGGCTATGACTTCTTCTTCCGCTTCGCCGTCACTAACCATTTTCTTTACAAATACTGCAAATAGTTCAATCTGTGCTTTACATAGTGTGTGAGTCTCTAAATGGGTTAAAATAAGGTCTCTGGTGATGATCTTATTTCTTCCTAGATATTCTGGAATATCATCATTGGGTAGAACTCCTCCGATTTCATAGCTGGCTACCCTATTCTGGAAACAGGTAGCCAGCTGTTGCACTCCATTTGAAAGTTGCTGCCGATGCGTTTTTAAATGCGCGTTAAGGGCCATGGCTGAGGTGAAGCTCATTCCGCAATGGTCACAGAGTGACGCTGATGGTGATTGCTTCTTGTTGCCTCTTCTAGGTGGCGAAGGTGTCCTCGCCCTCTTCATCCCTGCTCCGGATGGCTCATTCACGACTACCGCGGAGGAAGAAGGTGCAGGGTTCGCTCCATGAATCTTATTCATGTGTCTTCGCAGAGCATCTTGGCGTGCGAACTCGCGCATACATAGCGCACATTGTTTGGTTATGCGCGAATGTACAGTTGTCTTATGCCTTGTTAGGGCATCGGTGCGGGTGAACGACATTTCACAGATCTCGCAGGTGAACATTTTGAGAGAAGCACTGGAATAGCGTAAGTAACGTGTGGTGTAGTCGATTGTTGGCAAAAGACTGACTGCCTACGCCTATTCTAGCCAGAAATATCGGGGTCGTTATTCGATACGCACGCACTGTTCACGTGATTGTACCATGCAGTTATTTTCGTTCGAGAAAAGGATGACCGCGCGAATATTTGCATTTTCGGACGCGCTCGGTGCTGAGTACGACAACGTATTTAGTAAATTTCAAGAGTTATTTTAACATAATCTACTTGTATTACTCTAAAATTCTGTAAGAAGTATAATTTTAACACTAAAAATTCGTTTATTTTAACGCTTGGAACAAATTAAAAATTAAAGTTCAATACTGGTGACGCCAGCTCATTTTAAATTCGCATAAAATTATTTTGACATCTGAACTGAGTTTGTCCTCTAAAATAATTATTTCTATAGTTTTTATTAATAATAATAATAATAATAATAATCAGTTTATTGTTCAAACAGTAACACAATTAAGACAATTCAATTAAGTATGTGTATTGTTAATATTTATTTCTGTTTCTGCGGACACAGCATTTACTTGCGGATCACGACCTCTGTTAAACTCGCGCTGAGGTTGCAAATAATTGTTCGCTGGCGTATTACCATTTCCGTAATTTTGGTTCTGTCTTTGATAGTTATTTGTGAAAGAATTTTGTCTGTTACCTCGATTATTATGATTTGAATTAAATTTCCTGCTGTTGTTAAAACCATTACCAGAAGAATATGGATAATTCTTCTTTTAATCTGATGCGAAAATTTGAATTTGATCTGTTTACGCTTGAAAATAAAAATGGTAGTGCGTTCTCTCTCTAACAGCGACGTGTGAGTCATATACTCCAGGTTCCAGCGTTCGGCCACGCTCGGTAGATCGGCTGACGGGCTCAGTCGTCTTCGTGCGGAAAAGTGATTAAATTATCCGCCATCTATTGGTGAAGTGCCGAACTATTATTATTTCAGCGTGGTTCCCAACCTCAGTATGTAGTTCGGTAATTGGTCGGTAGATGCCGCTCCTCGGTACAATTTAATATATTAAATAAATGTGTTCAAGAAGATGGAGTCGTTTAAAATATGGCGGTCGGTCGACATGCCGTTTTAGCGCGTGGGGTTGGTACGTCTGGGGTTGCCGGACCTGGAGTTGACGCGAAAATTTGAAATTTTTAGTAAATTTAAATTTTGTAGCGCCATCTATTGGTGAAGTTCCCGAACTACGTGTACTGAGCGAGCTCACGCGCCATCTATCGGTGAGCGACCGAACTACTGCGTTCGGCCGCGCTCGGCAGATCGGCCAACTTGGGCTCGGTCGTCTTCGTGCGGAAAAGTGGAGGGGATAGCTTCCTATGTAAATGTGGTGGGTGTGGTGGGTCTGAAAGTGCCATTTATTATCTACTCTTGACGTTTTATCAAAAAACGTCATATACTAAGTTGTAGATCATAAAAAAATCTACAACATTCATGTGGGTCACTTTTTACTATGACCTCAAATTTCCGAGAAAAATGCGAATGCCAATGCCAAAACGAATGTTCTGTTTTTTATTTTTCGTAGTCGCAACAATAATTCAATTTTAATCAAATTTTGTTAAAACGTGCCTTTTTATACCTTAAATAAGCATACAACTTTTTATTACACAAAAAACTAGAAGTTTTTGAGATATTTAGTTTTTTCCGTAAAATTCAGATTTTTTTTAAAAAGAAAGTCTGTGGTGAAAAATCATCGTACAGAGTTCTTCTGGGACTCATTTTTGTTGTTTTTATATGTACTTATTGATACAGTAATAAAAATAATAGTCCCTATTTAACAACATGCTAAAAAATTGAAAAAACTCAAAAACGACTTTTGCAATAGTGAATTTTTCAGTAATTGTTCATTATTTGTTTAAATTTTTAAGAAAATTGCAATACTGGTTACAACATTCAATTGTACAGAAAAAAATACAATGTAAACTGTCTCTCATTTCTACACTAATGCTATAACCATTAAATTAGAAGAAGAAATCTTCAGATAAGTAAGCAAAATAGTCAGTTTTTGTCATAAAAGACGGTACGCAACCCGGGCACATGAGTTCGCTCACCGGCCTGGAGGAAACTATTAACTTGGCGTACCTCGTAGGGCCTTGCTGACAACGTGGAATCAAGACGGAGAGACAGACATCGTCAGTATACAACACGCTGCACCTACCGCGACTTGCATTTTCGAATATCTCTTTCCGAACGACCGTCAATATATATTTACAGATTTACAAATAAAAAATGAAAAATAAATAACTATGCCAACTCTTTGCCTTATTCGCAATTTTTCTCGGAAGTTTTGAGATTGTTATATAGTAACCTCTACAAAATTTGTAATTTTCTCTTGACCTACAACTTTTGTATTGGATACTTTTTGGTTCTCAGACAATAACTGATTATTTTGCTTACTTATCTGAAGAGTTCTTATTCTAATTTAATGGTTATAGCATTAGTGTAGAAATGAGAGCCAGTTTCCTTTCTATTTTTTTCCGTACAATTTAATGTCGTAACCAGTATTGCAATTTCATAAAAATTTAAACAAATAATGAACAATTACTGAAAAATTCATTGTTGCAAAAGTCGTTTTTGAGTTTTTTCAATTTTTGAGCATGTTGTTAAATAAGAACTATTATTTTTATTATTGTAACAATAACTACATATAAAAACAACAAAAATGAGTCCCAGAAGAACTCTGTACGACGATTTATCACCACAGAATTTCTTTAAAAAAAAAAGTATTATAAGTATTATTTTGACGGAAAAACTAAATATCTCAAAAACTTCATGTTTTTTGTGTAATAAAAAATGTATACTTATTTAAGGTATAAAAAGACACGCTTTCACAAAATTTGATTAAAATTGAATTATTGTTGCGACAACAAAAAATAAAAAACGGAAAATTCGTTTTGGCATTGGCATTCGCATTTTTCTCGGAAATTTAGAGGTCATACTAAAAAGTGAGCCATATGAAGGTTGTAGATTTTTTTATGATCTACAACTTAGTATAGGACGTTTTTGGATAAAACGTCAAGTTTCGCCGAAAAATGCGATAATATATTTTGCACCCGCTTTCAACCCTCCCAAATAAACACTATACCACCCCATGACCTGCATTTATTTTTTTTACGTTCACTATGAGCCCCTTTACCATTTCCAATGATAAAACTTCTGTCTACAATTAATACCCACTCTCAACTTAATTTGCCTGCACTATGTCTGTAAATCCGGGCTATAGTATTGATATAGAACCAAGAAAATTAGTATACCTACCCGAACTAAATCAACTGACCGTATCCAATATAACCATCAATTTACTCGATCAGAGTGAGGAATTGGTCAACTTTCGAGGTGAGAAGATTGTCATCAGATTGGAATTGAGAAAATTGAGCTAAGGTGGGCTTGGTTTTCCATTCCCGACTACCTGGAAGGTATATAAAGAGACAACATTTTCAAACACCATCAGTTAGTGTTCGACCGCTAGTAGTAGTAACACCATCGAGCTCTTCCTCATTATCCGTAGAAAGTATTCAATTTTTACGTTCTCTAGGACATCGTCAGAAAAACTATCGATATTTGGAAACGCCGAATTCGACAACTCCATCGTGCAGTCATACTTACCATCATACAACTAAATCTTTTCAACCGAATGATGAAATTTAAATTACCATCAATCAGAAAGATTTTCTGGTCTCGATGTATGAGAGTGACAGGAAAGGGTACTGTTAGGATTACAAACAATCTGGGTGCGTTTCTCTTCGAAAGTATCTGCTATGAACTCGACGGTATTGAGTTAAAAATCCAGGCATTACAACGCTCCTGGAAGCCTACTTGTGTTTTTGAGTTTTTTCAATTTTTGAGCATGTTGTTAAATAAGAACTATTATTTTTATTATTGTAACAATAACTACATATAAAAACAACAAAAATGAGTCCCAGAAGAACTCTGTACGACGATTTATCACCACAGAATTTCTTTAAAAAAAAAAGTATTATAAGTATTATTTTGACGGAAAAACTAAATATCTCAAAAACTTCATGTTTTTTGTGTAATAAAAAATGTATACTTATTTAAGGTATAAAAAGACACGCTTTCACAAAATTTGATTAAAATTGAATTATTGTTGCGACAACAAAAAATAAAAAACGGAAAATTCGTTTTGGCATTGGCATTCGCATTTTTCTCGGAAATTTAGAGGTCATACTAAAAAGTGAGCCATATGAAGGTTGTAGATTTTTTTATGATCTACAACTTAGTATAGGACGTTTTTGGATAAAACGTCAAGTTTCGCCGAAAAATGCGATAATATATTTTGCACCCGCTTTCAACCCTCCCAAATAAACACTATACCACCCCATGACCTGCATTTATTTTTTTTACGTTCACTATGAGCCCCTTTACCATTTCCAATGATAAAACTTCTGTCTACAATTAATACCCACTCTCAACTTAATTTGCCTGCACTATGTCTGTAAATCCGGGCTATAGTATTGATATAGAACCAAGAAAATTAGTATACCTACCCGAACTAAATCAACTGACCGTATCCAATATAACCATCAATTTACTCGATCAGAGTGAGGAATTGGTCAACTTTCGAGGTGAGAAGATTGTCATCAGATTGGAATTGAGAAAATTGAGCTAAGGTGGGCTTGGTTTTCCATTCCCGACTACCTGGAAGGTATATAAAGAGACAACATTTTCAAACACCATCAGTTAGTGTTCGACCGCTAGTAGTAGTAACACCATCGAGCTCTTCCTCATTATCCGTAGAAAGTATTCAATTTTTACGTTCTCTAGGACATCGTCAGAAAAACTATCGATATTTGGAAACGCCGAATTCGACAACTCCATCGTGCAGTCATACTTACCATCATACAACTAAATCTTTTCAACCGAATGATGAAATTTAAATTACCATCAATCAGAAAGATTTTCTGGTCTCGATGTATGAGAGTGACAGGAAAGGGTACTGTTAGGATTACAAACAATCTGGGTGCGTTTCTCTTCGAAAGTATCTGCTATGAACTCGACGGTATTGAGTTAAAAATCCAGGCATTACAACGCTCCTGGAAGCCTACTTGTGTTTAAAAGAAAATGAGTGTAAAAAGGTCTTCAAGTTGCCGGATTTACATACCCGCTCGATAAAAACATTTACACACTACACAAGGATAACAAATTCTCTCTTAGAATCCCTCTAACTTTTCTGTTGGGCATTTTTCATAGTTATAGACGTATTATTCAAGGACAACACAAGCTGCGTTTAGTACGTTCTAAATCTGATAACGACTGTTTACAAATTATTTTTCAGAAGCGGATAAGGATGCTACCGATTTGAAAACTTTGAAAATTGATCTTACCAGTGCCAGTGTTCAATTAAAGGCAAAATATCATCCCTACAGATACCATTAAATTACTGATTTATGAAAGTTTGAGGGATGACAAGGCTTTACTAATGCTCTTCCATAAGTGGGAATTACATGAGCTACCGAGTCTTACCGAGTACCAATAACGATATCTGGCCGGTAAAGACGAGCGTAAACCTAGAGAGGCGCCGATTCGTCGTAATAGCGTTCCAAAGAAATTGGGTGGGTAACATTACAAGTGATCTATCATTCTTTAATCATCTGAACATCACGGATCTTAGGGTGTATTTAAATTCCGACTGTTAACCGTACGGGTCCATGGCGTTTGGAATTTGATCAAAAGAGATATACCGAAGCGTTCCAGGGGCCCGTAGCACAAACACTACAAGTCCTACAATTGTAGGAAAAAATTCTACACTTGTAATGATTCCGTAACACAAACTAATAATTACTACAAGTTACTACAGTATTACTACAGTATATATATATATGTGTGTGTGTTCTGTAACATTTGGATGGTTATGATATATTGCTAGTGTTAAAATAAAATGTTTTTTACATAGTTAATGGAGAATTTGATAAACTTTGGGTCAGAGCACTTGTGTCATTTCCACAAAATGACAAGTAATTTACCTCATAGTTACGTCTGTTAAGGGCCGCTTCCACGGTCATGCATGCATGACGAGCATTCGATGCTGTCGTGCATGCATGACCGAGGATTGCGTTGCCTGAGACTGTTTTTCATACAAAATTTGCATGAACAGCATGCGTGACACGCATGCATGACCGTGGACGGGCTCCTTAACCATGCTGCGCGCACTTTTCATATGCATGTCTTTAGTAGCCAAATTTAGTTCGACCAACCCTGCAAAAGCGCTGAAGGCAAAATCACGTGCGCTACTATACCGACAATGAGGTAAGTCACATTGACGTTTAATATGACTTACTTCATATGCATCATAGCTCTTGCACAGGCGCTGTCTTGCGCACTTAATCATTTTATTTTCCGCCAGCCGCGTAGCCTTCGAAGAGCAGCTTTTGCGTATACGAGTTTGTTAGTTTTGTAGTGCTTACATCAATATGGTATACACATGTTCCGTACCAAATTGTTCATCAGTGGGGAAAAGTGTGTTATGCATGTGTTCGCTAATGATCTGGAGGTAATTAGCATTCAATTACAAATATTGTAGTAAAGATATGGAAGATGCGGTAAAGATATTAGCAGAAACGATTTGTTTGAAATTCCGATATCAAAAGGAGGAGGTCGGTTTCCAATTTACGTTTAAACTGTAGTGGAAACTCTTTTTTGAAGTATTGTTTTATAGGTAGTAGTTTTTAGCAGTTGGTTGCTAGAAGTTAATAAAAATACAACAACAAAATAATTATTCAGTGCCCAAGAGATTTTTTTAATACAGCGAGGAAGATTTCGTACTCGTTGATAAAGAAGAAAACGAATGCCTGAAACTCATTCCTTTCCTTGCCTGGGTCCGCAGATGAGACTGCAGATGTACCAACAATGGCCACAAAAGTTGACATTCCTTTACCAGGACTCTCCCGGATTGGTCAAATAAATTATGGTACTTCTCAAATACAGATAGGTGAATATATGAACAAAATTAGTATGATTTACGCCAGATTTTTCTCACATTGTTGACCCGGTTTATTATTTTATTACTCTTTATGTAACGAATATAGAAATTTAATTACTAAATGTTCACTACTAACTTCAAGGCAAGAAATAGTTGGTACTCTGGTAGTTCTGGCTCAATGGTAATCAATGAAACATTATTACTAAGTTGAAGTAAGAAATATTTATCAGTTTAATTAAATCAGTTTAAACATCAAATTTATATTTATGTACAGCAATAATAAGTAACCGACCTCTCCTGTTAACCCCTTGAGTCTCAAAGGCCTGGTTTCCTCCGGATCCTATTATTATTTTTGTTCCATATTCATTGACATAAATATATTCATAAAATAAATATATAAATCCAACTAAGTAGAGAACTATCAAGTATCTGTTGTTTGGAAACAAAAATTAAAACGATATAATCTAATATTGTATTATTTATTGTTATTATAGATTATATTTTGAATCGTATAAATACTACACGTAAGAAATCTTTTTCTTCCAAGGTGCAGAAATCTTATTGGATGGCTTTACAGTACAAGCAAATTGGAAATGGTACAAGCAAAAGACAAATAAGAAAAGGATAACCAGAGCAATGAAGTTTGCTTATGATTATATTATTCGCAATGATTATATTAAAACTTCAACGAATGAAACTACTTATAAATTGGTTATGGGTCAATTGAGTAATCAAAGGAAGAAGTTTCTGCTGATGTTGTGCCTTTAAAAAAACATGTTTTTTCTTTTTATTATTCTCAACATACTTGTTATCAACATCCGAAATTGGATAAACTAAATCTTCATGTAACCAATTTTGTTTGCATTGCTTTATTTTCCTATTTTATTCATAAATTTAATAAATTAGTTTCTTTTTTAACTCTCATTATTAATGATTTATAACGTTAATAACATCAATTTTTCCACAAACTTTGGCTGTTACTGCTCTGAGTAAATTTAACAATATGATGAATTTGAAGACGTAATCTTGTTATTGCTCTCAACAGTAACATCATAATTTTATTATTTCCAAACTAATTTTATTTTTAAATTACGGCAGAGGCGGCAATGATACCACTACCGCCAACGTCTGTAGCGGGGCTAGTTGAACTAAAATTGTATGGAAAAATAAATGGTCTGAGTGGGCTATCTATATTAGTATATATGTATCTTATCTATGCTCCTTAACACAACGAATATGTAGGTACAAGTGTTTTGTGTAAGCTGTTACCATGTCAACAAATCGCGTACGTCAAAACCACGGAGTAGGCATGGAGGAGGTTGCAGATACCGTCCAAACGATTTCAAATCTGACCCAAATGACTGCATTATAAGTACCGGCCGAGAACGGCAACTTTGTGGACATCTTTTCTCTCCTTCATAAATTGACCCATGTGCGTAGCGACGATTGTCAATGTGTGGTGAGGTTATGTTTCTAAAAATTATCAACAGAATGTTAAAATTGTTGAAAGAAGTTATACATAATTTTGTTTCACTTATTTTTAATGAAAACTTTACAAAATAGGTTTACATTCTACGAATTGCGACTATACGAATGGAAATAACTGTTGGTCTACAATATTTTCCATATTAGCAGAGAATAATGTTAATTTAGTTTTCCTGTTCGCGGTTTTGCAGCCTGGCACACAGCACTTCATAGTGAAAACCAGTGAAATATAAATTTAGTTTGTCAGTATCACAGTCGGTCCCTATAATGTAAATATATAATAAAATATCGTATTCACTATACGACATAACCACCATAACCTCACAACCATACGTTTTAACAGGCCGATTCGTTGTTCAAGTTGTGAATGAGAGCAGTATCTGCGTACTGCGCATGTGTAAAAACTTGCCGTTTTTAGGACTTATTAGTTATGGTGCAGTGATTTGGGTCAGATTTTGCATATAGAGTGCGGTCTCCTCATATTCCTCCCTGGTCGAAACCTTTAAGTAAAATTTTGTATTCTGTCAAACCCGTCAAACCGCCTATGACATCGCAACAAATTGTACGCGACCGCAAGGTACAAATCTTGATGATGATAAAACAAAAACAAAGATATGATATTTGGGACATTCACTGACAAAATCAGGAAAAAAAAAAATAAAACAACAGAAATGGCAACACATTGCCGCTCGGGTCGACCTAGGTAGATCGCCGAAGCGTTAAGAGAGAGACAAAAACCCGGATGCGCTTACCAGCGCGACGTGATTATGCTCGTGATTATGTAGGTTCGGCGCGGTTACGGGGCGCCATCTATTGCTTCGTAGCGTAACCTCAACAGCGACATGATTATGTGTCGCCGTCTGGTGACCGCGTCGCGAAGCGCGCGGCCGTTGCCTTGCAACCCCGATCGGTTGCCATGGCGACGCGCTGACATGAGTACAGTCCCTCCCAACCGATAATCCATAAATTTAGGCGAATCGAGGTAAAAAATAACGAGAACTGAGCCGAAAATGGACGAAATCGAAAGCCTAAGCACTGTAGAGTCAAATATGAGGCGGAAAAAATCGGCGCCTGCGGCGCCGATTTTCGCTTCTCCGAGGAGCAGACCCTTCCCCCAATTCGCCCATTTTCGTAAACTTCTTCCGCGGACTGTGTTAGACTTTTAGTATATAGTAGTAGATAGTTCTCTGACAGTATTAATTTGATTTATATGTATTTTAGAAACCACGTTAAAAGCCATGCGGCAATGGTGCTCCACTACTAAAATTTTGTGCGCGCCTTGTCTAATTACACGGTTCATTGTTATCCATTTTCACCTCAATAAACTGGCAACAAATAAGATCACAACCAAATCTACTATATAGGTTATGTGACTTGTTTTTGACGTTACTACGGAAAAAAGCGCTGTGATATTGGCGTTTAATTTGCACGAATGACACGAATGATACTCCGTATGAATTATGCACAATCAGTTGAACTGCTGCATAAATGGTATTGAAAAACCCATTTACCGTGAACGGCGAATAAGAATAAAACGGCGTTCCGTAGAACTAAGAAATAAACTGCTATTGAAAAACCCGCCCTGTATAGGGTGAGTAATATCATCATCACTTTCAGAGTCACTTGAAAACGTGTTAGCCAAGAACTTCTCTGTGTGACAATTATACACACAATAGGGTATTCCGGTCATGTCAAAATTTAAGCAGATATTCGGTTTAACCTATTGTATAATTTATGAGGATTCATATAGTTAAGCTATGAGCTTTTTGATTTAGTTTTTCTATAAGATAATTGCAATTAAAAGTGCATTTCGTTTGAATGCACCGACCACCCTCGGAAATACACGATGATTACCGATCCCTAGTAGCGGTGGCAACAGCGGACAGCTCTCGAACAGCTGATCGGCCAAGTTGACGGTTGGCGACCCTGTTGTTTGACAACGAATAAAGGTAACTTTTTTGAGAGATGATTTGATCATTGAAACTTGAAGCCAAACATCTCTCATCTCGCTAGTCGGCAATGTAAAGAAAATCTTATCAGAAGTTACTGTTCTACTGCTGTTATAGCCCGGCACAGAACAATGTCGGCGTTGGAGTTTATACATTTTGAACAAGTGTTTGATATAACCTCAATAACCAAACCAGGTGTCACCAAACGAGCGATTCTAAACGTTGACACAACAGAAGACAAAAATTTACTACGTGCACCCTAGATATAGCAACGTTGTCAAGTCGCTCACTTTGAGCGGTCTTTGTGACGTCACAAAGACCAATCCTAATTCAAACTTCAAACAACGATTTCTCTTAATTTAAAACAATGTTTGATATTTTACTTGTGAAGTAGCAAACAGAAGCACCCATACTTTATAAAAAATGACAATTTCAAAAACACCGGAATACCCCATTGGGATCTGAAAACAAATACAGAGAACTAATCGGAGGATTGCTATATTTGAGTGTACACTCAAGACCGGATATTACAGCAAGCGTTCATATTTGAGCGAGAAGCGTTAGCTCTCCATCTCAAGCACACTGGATAGAAGCTAAGCGAATTCAAGTGTTTGATACAGTAGCGGCTCGTGCCAATTCAGAAAGGTGGTGCCAGAATGAGAGCCAAAATTTTAAATAGATATAAAATTGTAAAAAAATTCTTATAACTTACCCTAAGTTGTTATGATTACATGCCGTGATGTATAATAAGTCTTTATGTGCACTTTGAAGTCTATTTACAACCAAATCCACTTGATCATTATGCTTTATTAGAGCATCACGATAAGCCGAATTTAATTGAGTCTTTATGTTTGACTTACCAAGCATGGACAAGCTAAAAACATTATTCATATGCACTTTAGATTTTTCATGAGTTTTCATTTTCTCCCATATATGGACAAGATCACAGACTACTAGACAAGATCGTCCGTGCCTTTTTTCGACCAAGTCTCGTCCCCTCCAAATAAAACACATACAAAACAAAACAGTTTGTTAACTTCTTCACAGCCACTTATCCAACTGTTTTTATCATAAACATTTTTATTAAATTTACGACAACGCGATTTTTGTCCACTACCACTATGTTTTTCAATTTTTAAATCGGGTTTTGGCCGTCCTAATTCTTTAATTTGCAGTTTTTCTTCCAGCGAAAGATTACTAAATGAGTTTATTAAAGTGCCGATTTTATTCATTTTTACTCCAAAGTCCAATATATTTTAATTAAACACAGAAACGATGTCTATTCCAAAAGAGCACACAACTCACTGAAACTAATACACAATTTTCATAACCAAACCAACCAAACTGTTAAAACAACACAAACACACTGAACTACGACTGGAGATATCGGTAATGTGCCTGACACAAATTCTGCTTAGATTTTCGTATTTAACATGTATGTTAACGCCCAGCATAGCATTATCTCTGTCGCTCACATGCGTTGCTGGTAACATTTCTCTCACTCTCTTGGTGCCTAATAAGAAATGGCACGGTACATGGTTGCCGAATGTCCATACAGGCTGTTCGTCGCCAGCTCGGCCTCGCAGCTCGCTTCGTGTGGGTTGGGTGTTGCATCATGCATGCACTTATGCGCTGATGCGCGGTTGCCATTTCATATACAAGAGAGATAAAAAGGCATCGGGAAAAAAGCATAGAATAAAAAAGTTTAGGAGATAAAGAAATATGTTTTTGTAGAAAATTAAGGTAGTGCCATGGCACTGTGGCACTACCCCAAAAGCCGCCACTGGTTTGATATAACCTCAATAACCAAAGCAGGTGTCAACAAACGAGCGATTCTAAACGTTGACACAACAGAAGACAAAAATTTACTACGTGCACCCTAGATATAGCAACGTTGTCAAGTCGCTCACTTTGAGCGGTCTTTGTGACGTCACAAAGACCAATCCTAATTCAAACTTCAAACAACGATTTCTCTTAATTTAAAACAATGTTTGATATTTTACTTGTGAAGTAGCAAACAGTAGCACCCATACTTTGTAAAAAATGACAATTTCAAAAACACCGGAATACCCCATTATGATAGGTATACACAGGTATCTTATGCCCGTTTGCACCGTATGTATTAAGCTTTACTTAAGTATGGGATCGTACTTACGTCATCGATTTCATTTGCACCGTCACCAATCTGTCACCTAACTATGGTTAAGAACGACCTAAGTTAGGCCGACGAAAAACGGTGGCTTAAGACTAGCATAAATTTAGGCAACGGATTGCATACTCGTGATTGGCTGAATTGATGTCAATGGAGGTTGAATTGTGACTTCTGTCAAAAGAACGTATGACCGCTGTCATTTAATAGACCTGATCAAATGATTTCGGTCATTTATTAGCATAATTCCCAGGCTTTAAAGTCTATTCTTATGAAAGGAAAATAAATTGTTATAATTTAACCGTAAAATTTTGTGTATTGCTGATAACTGCAGTACTTGTTGCCATTATCAAAGTAGTTCAAATTTACCGCCAAAGTATTCTAGTGGAAAAAATATGACTATAAAGTTGACAATTGACAGAATACTACCAGATTGGTACCAACATCTCTCGATATTACTAAAATTTTACCTAGTTGCCAAATCACGCATAACTTAAGATAGGAATCTCCTACACATATGCGGTGCAAATGAACGACGACTTAAGCTCGACTCAGTTTTAAGTCATTCCTAAAGTTAAGTCTGGCCTAGCAAATACGGTGCAAACGGGCATAAGTATGTATGTAGTAAACTGAACTCGCTTACAAGTGTAGAAATTGTAATTTCATTACATATTCGGAAAACATACAATTATGATATTATACGCCATGAAATCGTCAGAAATAATAATTTATTTTAAAAAATGTTATTCTGTCAACGTTTCCAATATACACATTTGTAGACAAAATTGCGGGGTATAAATCTATTTTTGTTGCCACATATCTATGACATATCATTTGGGGAACAACACATTGTAGCTACAAGCTTTTACTTGTTACAAGTGTAGAGTTCGTGTTACGGGCCCCAGATGTATTTAAACTTTCAGACTAGTTTCTTGGGTCATAGTCACCCCGAGCTTCTACTAAGTTATGAAGATTTTAACGAGAGAGCCATATTCGTAGTGGATACGTCTAAACATAATTCGGAAGTTGTGCTATCATCAACCTGCGACATCAAACTTGAATTTCAAAGTTCCGAGCAATTCCCCGATAATGCTAAAGCTTATTGTATTATCTATCACGATAGTATTGTTGAATACATTCCCTCGAAAGAGACCACTCGTCAAATTAGATAGAGGTGGTGGCGTGGATTTTAGATTTGGCGGTAGTGGGTGGGAGGAAATGGAGAATTCTTCGGTTAAATTGTTGCTCTCAACGAGAATGTCTGCTAAAACCATACCAGCACCGCGTACATTAAGAGTGATTAAAAAACAACAACAAGCGTTACGAGACCAATTGAAGTCATACGTATTAGACCTGGAAAATTTATGATTATACATTGATTATAACAATGTACGTTTATCGAAAAAGTTTGCATCGTTCAATATTACGTCATAATAGGGGATAAAAAAAGTATATATTCCTGAAGTCATAATAAACGTGTTTAGTTTTCAGAGTACCATTGAGCAAAAACAACATCAGAATGTAAATTGCCGTGACGACATTCAGGGGTTCCAACTCAACTCCGGCGATTTCATAGTTAAAGAATTATGCATTTTCGATGGTAAATATCCAGTTAATAATTTATTCATACCATCCATCAAATCTGAGGAACTGAGTGAAATGGAAAAGAAAACAATCCGTTATCTCTCATCACATCATCATGGTCTCGACTACGATGGAGGTTTCATCGAGGTGGAAAAACTATCCGCGGCCTTGGAATTACATCTCCATGATATGGATCGCATCTATGTGCTAAAAAATATCGAGTACTATTGAAGCAATTGGCCCATTGGAAGTTTCAACCGCACATTATCAATTTGGAAGTATACACCATGCAAGTTTCATACAAAATATAATATTAGCGCAGTTTGTGCTATGAACAATAGGGTATTACGGCACTTTTCAAATTCTGTTCTATTACAAAGTAGGTTAGCTTAGCATCACCCTTTCACACGTAAAATGCCAAACAACGCTTTAATTTAGGAGAAAACGCGTTTTGAAATTCAAATAAAAAGCCTACTTGTGACGTCACAAGGAGGGATTATAATGCGAAACTTGACAACGTCGCGCATAGTTATTTTATGTTGCTGTGGTGCCAACAGTCGCGTAGTTCACTCTGTTTACCGTTCGTGTATTGAGGTTAGGTGGTCCGTGATTTTTTAATATATCAACATTATCAACACCAGCAAACACCATACATAATCAACATGAGCAAACAATAATATAGAGTTTGTTGTGTACCGGGTTGCAACAGCAAATCAGTCGAAACACCAGAATTCAATACAACATTTAGACGAAATGGTGTATCTACCTTGTAGTTTCATAAACACACAGGAATATATTATAAGAAATGTATTGTCAATATGTATTATTAATAAACTTCTATTTAACCAGTTATTTTTTACTACTAGTCTTTCCCTCTACATTCAAATTTCTTTGTGAACCATGTGATTGGGGGATGTTTCATTTCTTTGTCGTTAATTTACTATGAACAATTGCAAGCTGGTTGAATAATATGTATGACAGTGTATGACTGTATGATCGTGGGCAAATTTTGCGAATTCGCTTTGGTAAAATCATCTTCCACAGAACACATGCTTGCACTGGTAACTTAACTTATAACAACTTGCTTAATAAGTAATAACTTTACGATACGCTGTAAATAGTACCGTCGAAGTTTGTCAACACACATACAAACAAACAGCGGTGCAAACACTGTTACAAGAAAATTCCCTAGGTTTTGATCAATTTCTTGGCTACGGTGCCAATTCTACAGTTGGCCAATCACGACAGTGATCGGAAAATTCAAATTTTAATTGTAATTTTCCCAACAAATTCTGAATGTAATTTAATTTTAACTTAACAGAATTTCGGGTTATATACTGTAAAATCGCTTAATACATGCTTTTGCTTAAATTTCCACATGACCGTAATACCCTATTGTAGACTACTGTATAACTATATATTATCAACTTTACCATTATAAAAATAAATGTATTAGGCCCGCTACTCCCAAGGTTGGTAGAGCTGTATTTTACAGAGGTTGCGCTGATGCCTGTATTGCCAATGTACAGCGATTCTAGCGACCCCGCAGATGCCGACAAACTCACGAAAAAGTGACGTCAGTGGCGTCAGGACCGACAAATAATCTAGTAAGCTAGGAGTTTTGCGTGTTACGAGATAGCAGTTTGGAACGTCACTGGTGGACCTCGTCCCCGCCCCGCAAATGGCTATCGGCATAACCTCTGTAGAATACGGCTTCACCGGCCTTGCGGTACTACGACCTGCTGGCATCTCCTTGGCATTTTTAACCTCCTGGCATCCCTAAAATTCGCTCCTACTAACAAAGTTATCCTGTCGCTAAGGCTATTCCCTTGGCAGTTATGAGGATAACAGGCACCGCAGGAAAACGTTTCTGTTAAGTTCAAACCCTGCTGGTAATCTGCTGTCAGGTTCAATTTTTCACTTGTACAGAAAGTGATTATTTTGTATTGTTTATTCAAAGTGACTTATGTTATATTTCGATAAAAAAACAGTATTATTTTAAAAAAAAAGTTTATTATTTTTCAACATGTTGATGAAGAAATGGTTATGGAAGAAATCAAAATTCCCATACGTTATGAATGGATGTTAGATCTACAATTAATCATGAAGATAGGCATTTTGAATTTGTTAAAAGATTTCGTTTATCAAAGCAATTCTTTAACTATTTTCTAGCTAAACTTGACCAACTTTTTTTTTAAGGGCGAAGGGGCCCAGGAAGAACCCACCTCCACCCCGCTGCCTGGTATCGCCGTGAGGCATTCTGCAGTGCAGCGGCATCTTCCTTCCTTACCACAACAACAATTTGAATTATAAAAATCTGGGCCCCTTCGCTCTCGTGCTCTAGTGACTTTATTTTAAAAAATCTGATGTGGCCAGGCACATGACTTTATCATACTATATACAAAATTAATCTTTTAGCTGCATGAGATTCTATTTGATCGAGATCGGCCATGTCTGCATTAAAATAAAACTAGTAGAACTAGACACATATGTCTAATAAAGCTGCGTTCGGATATTGTACTTCGTTGACATCGGGTACACCGTCAAAATGATACTTACGTGTTATTGGGTGTAAAAAGTGTAACGGTGTGCAATATCCAAACGCAGCCTATATTGACAGTAGTATTTTCAAAACATTAGCGTTTGACACTAGCTACTGTCATTAGAATCAAAAAATCTGACATATCCTGGCTACTAGTTTTAAAGCAGTACGACCGATCTCGATGGAATAGAATTTGCTCATGCAGCTAAACTATAAATTCTCCAAAAAATGTCATATACATAAATTATAGAAAATTTCCTCTCCTTTAATTTATTATTTAACTATTTTGACGACATTACACAAATAGCGGCTCATTTACAAAATCTTCGAAAAATGCTAAGAGTAAACCACCAGTTCCTTTGGACCCTTTTCAACAGAAAGCTTTTCAGCTCTAAGTTTGGTTATGAAACTTCTAAATATGAAGTTTTGTCCCGATACCTTTAGTAGTTTCTCCGGAATCGTCGCCACAAAAAACGGGCACACACACACACACACACACACACACAAACACACACACACACACACACAGACATCTTTTTGAACCTTGGTCAAAAATGTTCAGGGGACTCAAAAAGACATATTTCCGCTAAAATCTCAAAAAATTTTTTTGGCATGATTACAATACTTTACATACTGCGTATGATAAAGTAAAAAAAAACAAATTACAACCAAACCCAGCCGGAGCTGACACCTTAAGAGGTTTACATAATTACCCTTAAAAGTAACATATAACATACAACCTACTTAACTACCCTACAGTTCTAAGCGTCTATGCACTTTACCCTACTTGTAGGCGTCCTCGCGCACTCACTGGGACACATCCTGAACTATTTTCCGAAGCAGCGGTTTTTTTTCCTGCGGCTCCTCCCCAGACTACGGGGTATCCAGAAGTCCGTGGTCCGGTGTTTCCAGGACCCTTTTCTCTCATACCCCGGTTTTCCGGGAGCATTCCCGCGCCGGTTTTCCGGTCGCTTTCATTCCTGTTTGCTTTCCTTTCCGTCTGTCCCGTAGACCGTCCCGGTCCCTTATAACTAAGGGGAGGGAGGTTCTCTCTCTCCTCGTCGCCTGCCTTCCTCGTCCTTTCGTCGGAGTATCGTTCCTATGGTACGAGTAATCTGCTCCCACGCTTCCGTGCTTTGCAGCATTCTCCTTACCATTCCTCCTACACTGAGGTCATCCCCGCATGGGCACTCCCTTCTATAGACTTCCCAGCGGGGACATACAAATAGCGTGTGCTCCGGGGTGTCCTCTTCCTCTCCACAGTGTCTGCATTCGGGGCCGTCCCTCCTCTTAAATTTGTAGAGGTAGGCTCCAAAGCATCCGTGCCCAGTTAGGGCTTGGGTGAGCTCGTAGGTCACGTCTCCGTGCTTCCTATTCGTCCACTCATCCAAATCCGGTATCAGTCCACCGACCGTTGTTGTCCTCGTCCCATTCCTTCTGCCAGGCTTCCATCGTGCGTCGATGATGTTCTTGTCTGGAGGCGCCATCCTGTCCGCGTCCGTAATATATCCTCCTTCTTTCGTCTGCTTTCAGGTGCACCGGCACCATTGACGCTACCACCAAAGCAGCGCCCGTGGACACTGTTCTGTATGCCGACGTGACACCGACGGCAGCCCTTCGCTGTACTCGCAGGAGCTTCTGTTTCCGGTTTTCCAGCTGCATGTCGTCTTAGCAGGGCCCCGGTGGTTCTCTCCGCTCTGGCTGCCACCTCCTCGACGTGCCTTCGGTACCTGCGGGTTCTTTCGATCCTCACCCCCAGGTGCTTAACGCTGTCTCCTGGTTGGATTCTCTTGGTTCCTACCGTCAGCGTCACCGGTTGACATTTTCTCTTTCCGGTGAGGAG
Organism: Aphodius sticticus; assembly: GCA_963966075.1. Taxonomy (NCBI): domain Eukaryota; kingdom Metazoa; phylum Arthropoda; class Insecta; order Coleoptera; family Scarabaeidae; genus Aphodius; species Aphodius sticticus. The sequence continues at coordinate 43,852,913 of OZ014508.1, read as the reverse complement.
CACCGCTTCTGTCTTCTCGGCCGCAAGTTCAAGGTTTCTTTCCTCCATCCACTCGGTTATTCTGTGGATGGCGAGATTCGCGTTTGCCTCAAGCTCTGCACATGTGATTGCCGTGACGACCAACGCGAGATCGTCCGCGTATGCCACCAGCTTGACCCCGCGCAGCCTGAGCCGCAACACTCCGTCATAGAGGACATTCCAAGGCGTTGGGCCCAGGACGGACCCCTGAGGGACGCCGCTGCTAACTCTCCGTCGGTCCTCTTCGCCATTGTTATCCCTGAGGATCAGCCATCTATCCCGCAGGTAACTCCGGATCATGTCCAACAGGTATGGACTCACACTTCTCCGTTGCAGTTCTGCGATGAGATGCTTCCACGGCACGGTGTTAAAGGCGTTCTTTACGTCAAGAGCAACCAGCATGCAGAACTTTTTTGTCCTCCGCGTCCCCTGATTTGCCCTCTCTGCCATCTCCATAACACTTCTCACCGCGTCTACCGTTGACCTTCCTTCTCGAAATCCGAACTGATTGTCCGCTAAGGGCGCTTTTTCTGTCCACGAGCAGGTGCTCCATCAGCTTGCTGACGGTGTTCAGGAGGCAGATGGGCGTGTACTTTGGCGCCTCTCCTTCAGTGGCTGCTTTCTTCGCCAGCAGTACGAGATTTGCCATCTTCCATTGAGCGGGGTAATTTCCGGACTTGAGGACACCGTTCAGAACGGCCTTCACGTAACCCCCCGCCACCGCCACCATCTCCCTTAACGCTTCGCGTGGAATGCCGTCGGGTCCCGGCGCCTTCTTTGGTGCAACTCTGCCCGCTCCTCTTCTTACTTCCTCTATCGAGAAAGTTGGGGCTTCTTCGTGCGGTTCTAGAGCATCCTCCTCCAGAGGCTCATACTCCGGTAACAGGGTCTCCGCCGCTTCTTTCATCTCGGTCAGCTCTTGAAGTACCGCCGCCCATTTCCCCTCCTTCGACTTGGAGATCGCTTTCTTTAGTGCTCTTCTGGCCTCACCGTATACGAGGGAGAGGATCGCCCTTCTGGCCTCGTCTCCTCTCGTCCTCTGGACTGCTCTTCTGGCGCTGTTGCTCTCCTTCCGCAATTCCGCAATCTCCTCCGTCCACCAGTAGACTGCCCTTCGCCCACTTCCTCCGTTTTTGGGCATTGCTTCTTCGCAGGCTTTGGAGAGAGCCGCTTCGCATGCTTCCACATTAGGCAACCCTCCTCGCGTCTCAATTGCATCCTCGAAGGCGTCTCTAAACTTTGCGCGGTCCATTTTAATACGTTATACCGCCGTGGAATTTCGTTGCGCCCCTCTGTTTTCGCGGCGACCAGGTCCCTCAGTCTATACTCAATGTACATGTGGTCGCTGAGGGTTTCCTCTTCGACCACACTCCATCCGTCGATCTTCCTGGCTACCCTGTCAGTGGCGAACGAAACGTCGATCACCGACCCTCCTCCTCCCCTCCTTCTGAAGGTGTTTGAGTCTCCCTCATTTAGAGGCACAAGTCCACCTCTCGCCGCTCATTCGCCCAGCGCCTCTCCTTTTCGGCAGGTTGTTGTCGATCCCCACTCCTGAGACTTAGCGTTGAAGTCGCCTGCGACAAGACACTTTCCTTCCGATCGTTGGAGGATTCCTTCCAACCTATCGAGGAAGTCTTGGAACTCTCTCAGCTCCATCGCCGGGGAGGCGTAACAACTAATCATTGTTACCCCCCGACAACCATCCAGGCAAAACACTCTCGCGATCCTTGTCTGGTAACGTTTACCTTGCGGCCTCTCACTCCAATGGCAGCTTTCCTGTCACGGTCCATCAGCCATCCCAGGTTCGCGGTCATGGCCTTGTTAGGCTCCGAGACCAGTATGACGTCGATCTTCTTCCTTGCTGCCGTGGCTATCAGTAGCTCTTGAGCAGCCCGCTCGCTTCCTAGGTTTATTTGTAGGATGGAGGTGGCCATGGAGTCATGTAGCGCCTCTCGCAATCCCTAATGGACTGTAGCCTCATTATCCGGGCCGTTCTTAGGTACGACCCCACACTTTCTAGGTCCTTGATCGCCTCGTTCTCGGACACCCCCATTCCTCTTAGGAAATCGAGATACACTGATCTCAGTTCTTTCCCGCACGGCATGCCCTCCGACTGTATTTTGATCTCGGAAGAGAGTTTGCTCTCGCCTCCTACTATTTCTCCGTCATCGGTACGTTCGAAGTAGCCCAGGTGGTTTCGGACTAAGTCGAACAGCGTTCTCTCTCTCAACCTCTGTGTGGCATAACTGGTGCTCTGTCTCGTTAATCGCACCATCCTGGCATCCTGGCTTCTTTTCGCTTCTGTCTTCCTTGGGCCTTTCCGGTTCCGCTACGTTCGCTCGCAGGCTGTCCTGTTCAGTTGTCTCTTCCTCTCTTATCATCCCGGTATCTTTGGGTGGCTTCGGTTTCAAGACCTCTATCCTCCCACACGCGTACTGAATGCACGCGCGTGTCTCCGATGGGATGATTCCACCACTGATGAATGCTTTGCCGGTCGGCATCTTCTCGATGTGAATCTGCATCCTCTTCCGGTCTCTTGTGACTTTCGACGGCGGTTTCTTCCTCTTTGTTGGGTTCTCCGATCGACCCGATGCTACCTGGTAGGAGTTAGGCATTATGGACTGAGCTTTTCTCCTTCTGGATCCCTTCTAGTGCTTTGGCATACGTTGGGCATCTTAGGCTGTTCGCCTGTGCCCATTTTTTTTGCACACTGGGCAATGAGTTCCTTGCTTCTTGCAGTCTTTAGCAAAGTGCCCTTCTTCCCCACACTTCCTGCACAGATTTGTCCTGTTCGGGCCTTCACATTTGGCTACCAGGTGACCGGTCTCCCAGCACCTAAAACAAGCCGCCATCTGTTGCCGCTCCAGTACTTGCCCTTCGGCCCATCCTACTTTTAGAGCTCTTCTTCGTTGGAGCGCTCTCGCTGCATCTTCTGAAGCCTCCAGCACTGCAGTTTTTGTTCCGTGGTGCGCATCGTTCAGAGATTTTACTGTGACCTCTGAGCTGAGATCTCCCAGCGCTTCCCTGATGGCGACTGCAATTTCCTCCTTGGTGTTGGTTGCCTCCAGTTCTTTAAGCAGCAGGGTTTTCGTCTTACCAGCCACTCTAGCCTCAAAACCAGACGCTTTGCTGATCTGGTCCTGTAGGACTGATACACTCTCCTTGTCTTTGACCGTTATCATCAAGTCTCCAGTCTTCGTTTTTCTGACGCCCTTGATGTTCAGGTTTGTCTTATTGACTCCCACCTGTTGTTTGACCCGCGCTAGGGAAACTTGACCAACTAATAAAACCTTTGATTCAGAGGTAAACTTGTTTGAATAGTTAACTATGTCTCTATTGCAAGATACTTATAGCAATTCAAATATGTTTTTTGCCGATTTTTTCGGCATATGTCAATAGTCAGTATCTCTTATAATTAAAATAGTAAATAGTATTTGACTCAAAACTCAACTTCAAGAAACACATCAATACAACGAAAATAAACATGAAGACGAGTGCATCGCACTTCAAAACTCTATAACATACAAACCAGGGAATCAGTGTGAAGACAGCAAGCCACATATATTAAACCATTGCAGACCTATGCTCGAATATGGCGCAAAACTATGGAGTATTCAGCGCAGATCAACGATAGAACTACTTATGATAGCTGAAAGAACATCTTTTAGATCCATCAGAACAATTAGATATCCGAACAACCCCCTTCATAGCCCTCGTAATGTCCTACTGTACGAAAAAACCGGAAAAATACCCCTCCTTAGAAAATCGTCCCCAGATTTACTAATTCCTTACATAATCTATTCCTATCCCGTAATCTTAATAATCCTTCCATATTTAAAATCCCAAAGAATACAAAGAACCCAAAATAAGAGTTGGACCAGGGCAGTAAGGCCTAGGTCGATAGCCTGTTACAACAACAAATTAAATATGATATAACTAATTATGTAATAATAAACCTAATGTGCAAAGCTAGGTATTGGAATAAAGATTATTACTACTACGAAAATAGTAGTACCTATATACTTAGAATGTGTAACTCATGCCGGTTTAAATTCTCTAAAATCAAGAAAGATAAAACTGATATCCAATTGAATGAGGTTTGTATATAGTTATTTAGCCAACAAGTATATTAAAAAGAGCGATTATTGATCGAGACTGTTTAACGCACGAGCGATTAGCGAGTGCGTTAGTTGTCGAGATCATTAATCGCCGTTTAATATTCGAGTTGGATACACATTTTTTTCGTCGATCGTATTCTTCTGGCGGCATCTACATAGATTTTATTCGTCGATGTCGTTTGAGATTATATGGCCATTTATGTGTCGTCATTGTAATTGACTATAACAAATCATGCAATAATAGAAATCGTGCATTTTCAGAGCTTTTTAATAAATGATTTTCTATTTAGTAAACATACTCATAAATAAGCGATTGACTTTGTTTAGTGAATAGAAAATCATTTATTAAAAAGCTCTATAAATCCATGTTTTTTCTTACATCTATTCCTAATTGTACGAATCCTCATTATATTTGCCAATGAAAATAAAATCACAAAAAGAGTTTAAAACATGCATTTACTTTTATTCCCATAGTTATATCAACTATCATTAAAAAATCTTAATTATTGAGCATTTTAGTATTTATTATTTTAAATGTTCAAACGCCTCTCGATTTTCATGTACAAATCGTGTGTGCGCAGCTAACCATCGTGTGTGGCGCTAGCAGCGAATCAGTTTGTGTATTGTATTTTCTTCAGTGCTTTGCTTGCAAACACACGCAAAAGCGAAAATGGCGCTTGACTCACGTCAGATAAAAAAAAACGTAAAAAGTTTTCGGTCATCTCGTGTAAAAAAAATTATTTTTATAGCAACGTTTCGACAAACTCACACCTGCCATTATCTAGCATTAAAAACTAACTGCAAAACTTTAAACTATGTCAAATAAACTAGTGTCAAAATATTCGCCTTCTATTGCTCTATGACTGTTTCCATAGTCGCACATGTGCGACAGCGAAAAATAAGTTATATATATATACAGTGACCGCCAAAAAGTCGGCATCAAACGGGAAATTTTTTTATTATCGATTTATCAGAAAATTTTATTCTTCATAAAAGTTTCTGGATTGTCCGAAACCAAAATTGCAATCATCAAATTTTAAATATTGTGTATCATATACGGGGTAGTTCAGAAAATTTGAATTTGACATAAGAGTAAAGTACCTTTGTTTTAATTATTATCGAACAATGTTACATAGAAATATTATTTAGAATTAAAAATTATACTCAAATTTGAAATCACAGCCACCTATCTTAAAAAAAATTTCTTTTTTTCATACCTCTCACTCTTATAATAAATATTAGTACCTACCATTGATTCTTATGACTCATTTTCATCTATTTTTCGAAAATTTCGGTAAATTTTGTCCATGGTTCGTGATTTTGATATGATACCTAACGCCTTTTGAGAAATATCACAAAATTATTATTTTTTATGATGCAAGGTTGGTATTTTACCCTCATATTGAGATTTTTGTATGAATCGTCATGACCATTAAGTAAATTTGTTGAGATTCTCGTATATAATAAATTATATTTATTTACTTTTTTTATGACTTTTTACAAGTTAATTGACAAGTACATATTATATCATATTTCATAACTATAACAACGTAGTATATTAATTTGTAGATCGCTTCACTCCAACACCCCTTCTCGATCTTTCAAATCTACCATTCCAATTTCTTTAACCAATCTTGATAAACGAATATAATTCAAAGGCTTTGTGAACATATCTGCTAACATTGTCTCTGTTGTACAATACTTAAATGTTATTTCATTTTTTAACTTTATGTCCCGAACGAAGTGATACTTGATATCGATATGCTTGGTCCTTTTTCCCCCTTTATTTAAATCTAACATTTTAAGACAACCCTGGTTGTCTTCGTGCATAGTTACTTCTAGTACGTCTTCATTAAAATCATTTATAAGTTGCTTTAGCCATTTCGCTTCTTGAACTGCTTCTGTTAGTGCTATGTATTCTGCTTCAGTTGATGATAATTAAACGCAATTTTGCTTTCTGCACATCCAACTAATAGTACTACCATTATAACTGAATATATATCCTGACGTTGATTTTCTATCGGTTGTATCTCCTGCCCAGTCCAAATCTACGTATCCACTAAGTTTATTAATTCATTTTTAGCTACATTAAGTTTTAATCCATACGACTTTGTTGCTTTCAGGTATCTAAGAATTCGCTTAGCTTCTATCCAGTGTGCTTGAGATGGAGAGCTAACGCTTCTCGCTCAAATATGAACGCTTGCTGTAATATCCGGTCTTGAGTGTACACTCAAATATAGCAATCCTCCGATTAGTTCTCTGTATTTGTTTTCAGATCCCAATGGGGTATTCCGGTGTTTTTGAAATTGTCATTTTTTATAAAGTATGGGTGCTTCTGTTTGCTACTTCACAAGTAAAATATCAAACATTGTTTTAAATTAAGAGAAATCGTTGTTTGAAGTTTGAATTAGGATTGGTCTTTGTGACGTCACAAAGACCGCTCAAAGTGAGCGACTTGACAACGTTGCTATATCTAGGGTGCACGTAGTAAATTTTTGTCTTCTGTTGTGTCAACGTTTAGAATCGCTCGTTTGGTGACACCTGGTTTGGTTATTGAGGTTATATCAAACACTTGTTCAAAATGTATAAACTCCAACGCCGACATTGTTCTGTGCCGGGCTATAACAGCAGTAGAACAGTAACTTCTGATAAGATTTTCTTTACATTGCCGACTAGCGAGATGAGAGATGTTTGGCTTCAAGTTTCAATGATCAAATCATCTCTCAAAAAAGGTACCTTTATTCGTTGTCAAACAACAGGGTCGCCAACCGTCAACTTGGCCGATCAGCTGTTCGAGAGCTGTCCGCTGTTGCCACCGCTACTAGGGATCGGTAATCATCGTGTATTTTCGAGGGTGGTCGGTGAATTCAAACGAAATGCACTTTTAATTGCAATTATCTTATAGAAAAACTAAATCAAAAAGCTCATAGCTTAACTATATGAATCCTCATAAATTGTACAATAGGTTAAACCGAATATCTGCTTAAATTTTGACATGACCGGAATGCCCTATTTTGGACTGTTATTGCAATATTTATAAAAACCAGGATCCATTGGTATTCTGGATGATTTGCATTTTGACATCTCATTTTCCATTAGTAATTTTTCTATATATTTTGTCTGTTTAATACAGTAGTAATTTTTAATTTTATTTACCTCTATCCCTAAGTAGTTTTTGATGTCTCCTAAATCACTAATTTCGAAATTATTGCATAATTCTTCTTGTACCATAGTTATGTTTTCCTTCAGTTTACTTGAAATTAGAATATCGTCAACGTATATTAATACATATGTGATTTTTCCATTTATCATCTTAGTATATATGCAGTTATCACATAATCCCCTTCTAAATCCGTATGCTATTAATATATCATTTATTTTAGTATTTCATGACCTTGCTGCTTGTTTCAGTCCATATATACTTCTATTTAATCGACAAACTAAATGCTCTTTTCCCACTTCTTCAAAACCTTGGGGTTGTTTCATATATATTTCTTCATTTAAATTGCCATTCAAAAATGCTGTCTTTACATCGATATGTTTTATATGCATACCATTTTTATTCGCAATGTTTAGTAATAATCTAAAAGTTGTTGCTGAAATAACAGGTGCATATACTTCCTCAAAATCTTCTCCAAATTTTTGTGAGTAACCTTTTGCTACCATTCTAGCTTTATATCTAATAATATTACCTTGGCAATGTTCTTTTATTTTATATGTCCATTTACATCCGATTGGTTTTCTATGCATTGGAAGTTCTGTTAACACCCAAGTGTTATTCTTCCTTAATGACTCCATCTCCTCTTCCATAGCTTTTAACCATTTTGTATAATCAACACTTTTAATTGCTTCATTATAGTTCTTAGGCTCTTTATTTGTTTTAAATTCATTTTCCTTTAATAAATTTGCTATATTTATTTCTTTAATTCGTTTCTCAATTAATCTCTGTGATTTCCTTTCACCTATTTTTCTCAGTGGTTCTTCTTTAGTTTGTCCGTCTTCACATGTTTCTATGCATGTTTTGTTGATATCTTCATTTTTATCTGATCTACTTGCATCAATTATATCTATATAAACCCCTTCTGAACCAATTTCGTTCTTCTCTAAATCTGTTGTTTTTGAAGTATTATAACTTTCATTAAAGATGACGTCTCTGCTATATTTTACATGGCCATTTCTAGGATCTAATAATTTATATATATATATTTGTGTTTTCTTTATAACCCAATAAAATCATTCTTTGAGCTTTATCATCCAATTTCTGACGTTGATGCTGTGGAATCTTCATATATACAACTGATCCAAAAATTTTTATGTTATTTATATTAGGTCGTTTACTATTCCATAGAATATACGGAGTATACTTTTTGTTAACTGTTGGTAAACAATTTAAAATATAGTTAGAACTGAAAATTGCCTCACCCCAATATTTGTTAGAAATATTAGCATTTTTCAACAGACATCTAGCCATTTCCATAAGTGTTCTATTTTTTCGTTCAGCAGTTCCATTTTGATGCGGCGAATATGGTGCTGTTGTTTGAAGTTCTATACCATATTCTTTCATTAGATTGTGTACTCCCTTGTTTACATACTCTTTTCCATTGTTTGTCCTAAATTTCTTTACCGTTTTTCCAAACTTTGTCTGTGCCCATTTTATATATTCACTCATTTTTCCTAGTACTTCATCTTTATGTTTTAAAAAATATACCACACAATATTTGCTGTAATCATCTATAAATGTGACAAAGTATTTCTCAAGTATTTCTTCACTGTTGTTTCCTGTTTCTTTGTTTATTTGTGTTCTTGTCATCTTACTTTCAATACAAATGCTGCAAAAACGATTATGCTTACAGGGTTTTAATTTCATACCTTCAACCAAGTTTTCTGTCTCTAATAACTTTATATCATCATAATTTCTATGACCTAGTCGTTTATGCCAAACACAGATGCAATCTCCTGTATTATTTATTGCTAAAAGGGTATCATTACATATATATTCTGAAACCTGTTGTTCAGTTTCAATATTGTACAATTGTTGATTGGTTTCAATCTCTAGTTTATCATTTTGATTTATCTTATTTGTAATAATTACATGTGTTGCACTAAATGTTACTGTAAACCCTGCTTCTGTTGCCTTCTTAACTGACAGTAGGTTCCCTTTCAAATCTGGTACGTACATACAATCCTTTAGTAAAATGTATTTCTTGCAATATTTTGGACGAATCTTAACTGTGCCTATTCCAAATGAAGGTAATTTGTACCCATTTGCCAGATATACATAATCTTTGGCAGGTTTGAAGGTGTCAAATATATTTCGGTTATTTGTCATGTGACAAGTCGCACCTGAATCAATAAACCAATCATCACTATTTTCACAATGGTTGTTTTGGGCTCTAAAAGACCATGTTTCTTCCTTGTCGTCACAATTATTATTAACTATGTGAACTCTGTTCCTTTGTTGTTCTTTACATTGCCATTTAAAATGTCCTATTTTTCCAAAATTGTTGCATCTAATGGCACTCCTGTTTTTATAGTTATTAAATCTGTATGGTTGTTTATTATATGCTCTAAATGCATCATTTTCAAGAGAACAAGCCTCATCTCTTTGTTCATTGCTTCTTCTATATTCCTGTAATAACGCATTCTTCACCAATTCAACTGTTAAATCCTTTTCTGGTCTCACTTCTAACGCTATTGTATTATAACTTTCTGGTAGGCTACATAACATCAAGGCTTATTATTAAATGATCTGCTAAAATTTCACCCATTGCAGTTAGTTGGTCAACCAATTCTATGATATTATTAAAATGGATCTCCATAGTCTCCGCGTCTGACAACTTTGTGTTAAATAATCTTTTGAATAGGTATACTTTAGTACTTAAAGAAGTCTTTTCATGATTTTCTTTTAATTTGGTCCAATATTCATTAGCTGTTTTTAGTTACTTGATATGAACTAATTGGTTATCTTCTACCAATAAACCAATTATGGCGCGCGCTTGCCCATCTCGTTTAACCCAATCATTGTCATTGATTTGTGCTGTGTTGCTATTTACCACATCCCACAAATTTTCTTTTATAAGAACCAGTTCTAATTTGTATTTCCAAATTTGGTAGTTTTTATTGTTCAGTTTTTCAATAAAGCTTCTATTTGTTATGTCCATTACTCTGAGCCCATAACCTGTTTAGATTCACGTATATAATAAATTATATTTATTTACTTTTTTATGACTTTTTACAAGTTAATTTACAAGTACATATTATATCATATTTCGTAACTATAACAACGTAGTATATTAATTTGTAGATCGCTTCACTCCAACAAAATTAATAAAAGGTAAATCACTCTAGCTTAGTTATTACATGATATTAATTATTTACACAGTAAAATGCTGTTAAAATCACGAGTCACATAATTAAAGTTTAAAAAATATGTGGCTCGATATCAAAATTAAGCAACATTTTTGAATCTGAAGTTTTAGTTTAACTATCAATAATGTTAGAAGTCAACAGAGCTATTGATACATACTGTACATATGTAAGTCCAGGTGGTGACTCAGGTTGTGTGATAAGGTACCGGTCGTACCTGGTCTCATAACACAGAAACCTCGAGCCTTATGCTGAACGCGGTTGTGTTGATATGATGTTTATTGCTTTATAGTTGTAGTTCTTAGTTAACCCTTGTAGCTAATGTGTATATCTAACAAATAAGAATAATAATAATAACTTTCAATTAACTACAACTAACACTAATAATTTCTTCTGTTATATTTTCTACAATTCTTAGAAAGAACATAACATACTTAATAACATAAAAACTAACAAAAACAAAACAAATATCAAATTTCAACTCGACTGCTTCCCTTTTACTACACAGTGTTATCCTAAAATACATTTTAAATTACTAAGTATTGGTAATATAGTAACATAACAAAACTAACAAAAATAAAAACAAAACACAAATTAAATTTCAACGTGTCCTCCTTCATTTTCAATACACAGTATTGTTCGTTCACACATATTTCTTGATACTTCTCTTAACATGACAGGCGACACTTGAGCAGCACATTCAAGAATAGTGTTTTCAAGATGCTCAACATCCCTGAAAGGTCTGTGCATGTAGACCTCATTTTTTAGGTATCCCCATAGGAAGTAGTCGCATGGCGTTAGATCCGGAGATCGAGGTGGCCAGGGATTTTCCGAATATCTTCCGATCCATTTATGTGGAAACATATGATCAAGAAAATTTCCAACATCTACTGTACTGTGCGCTGGAGCACCGTCATGCTGAAAATACATTTTTCTGCGCGGATCTAATGGAATTCTTTCTAGTGCATTAAAAAAGTCGTGTTGGAGAAAATGTAGATACCTCGCAGAATTAAGGTTTTCTCGAAAAAAAAATGGTCCAATAATTTTATTATTAAATATCCCACACCATACATTAGTTTTAAATGAGTATTGGTCCCGTGATTCGATAACAAAATTGGGGTTTTCGTCAGCCCACCACCGACAATTTTGTGAACTAACAATTCCCTTTGAGGAAACTGTAGATTCGTCGCTGAAAAGCACATGCTTAACGAATGATCATCGATGCTCTGCTATTTGGGCTTGAAACCAAAAGCTAAAATACATCCGCGAATCTAAATCTGGGGCTTGCAGTTTGTGTATAAATTTCGCCTTGTAAGCCCGGAATTTATTTGCTTTTAAAATTCTTCTGGCCGATGTATTCGCTACTGCGTTTAATTGTCTCATGTCTCGAAGAGAAGATCGTGGATTTTCGACTACAGTCTGCATCACCTGAAGCTGGCGTTCTTCAATATTGACCCAAGGAGTATGAGGAGTATGTAAACTTATTTTCAACATTTCCCGACATTTTAAATTTGTTTAAAATCCTACTGACGGTTGACTGGCAAATGCGTTTGTTGGGATGTCGCTCGTTAAAAATACTTGCCGCTTCCCTATGGGTTTTATAATTGTCGCCAACAATTAAAACAATTTCAATTTTTTCCTCTTTAGTTAAATAATTCATTAGGATGAAGTATTATTAATAAAATAAATTTAAACTTAACGGGCAAGGAGCTGAACTTAAGAACTGTCAAACTTGAAAACAATTAGGTTAGATTTATAAAAGAAACTACAATCCATAGCCATCTTGTAATCGACCCACTTAATGAAGTGTAGGTAGTTCGTGTTATAAATCTAACCTAATTATGTACATGTTATGGTATTAATATTTAACATACTTAATGTATGAACGAACAATACTATGTATTTAAAGGAAACCCAGACAGAGATTTTTTTGTTCTGATAATTTGGTGTTTTCTATTATTATTTCTTCTTAAGTATCTTATTAAGTATATCTCATAAGTATGTTATGTTATTATGATATTCCTAAAAATTATCCAAAAATTAATATTAGTTACATAACAGAAAAAATATTAGTGTTAGTTGTAGTTGTCAGTTGAAATATATTTAATTATTGTTCTTAAAGTTACATATTAAAAATGCAGAGTTAAGGATGATGTTAACTTTTGATATCAAGCCACATATTATTAGCCACTTGTAATAAATGTTAGTACAGTATCTGTACTGTTTACAGTATCTGTTTATTCTAACAGACTAATTTTTTATTTGATTACATAAATTCCTCATGGGATTCGTGATTTTAATAGGGTTTTATTCTGTGTAATGGCATTTTTTATTCTATTATAATGGCATAACTATGCTAGAGTGATTTACCTTTTATTCATTTACTTAGCGGTGATGACGATTGATATCAAAATCTCAATATGAGGGTAAAATGCCAACATTGCATCAGGAAAATTAATAATTTTGTGATAATTCTCAAAAAACGTTAGGAATCATATCAAAATCACGAACCATAGAAAAAATTTACCGAAATTTTCGAAAAATAGATGAAAATGAGTCATAGGAATCAATGGTAGGTACTAATATTTATTATAAGAGTGAGAATTATGAAAAAAAGACAACATTTTTTTTTAAGATAGGTGGCTGTGATTTCAAAATTGAGTATAATTTTTTATTCTAAATAATATTTCTGTGTAACATTTTTCGATAATAATTAAAACAAAGGTACTTTACTCTTATGTCAAATTCAAATTTTCTGAACTACCCCGTATATAATACACAATATTTAAAATTTGATGATTGCAATTTTGGTTTCGGACGATCCAGAAACTTTTATGAAGAATAAAATTTTCTGATAAATCGATAATAAAATATTTCCCATTTGATGCCGACTTTTTGGCGGTCACTGTATATATATATATATATATATATATATACCGGGTGTCTAAACTTATCGGTTCACCATTGGTAACTTTGTTATTATTATAACTACACAGTAGGTTAAATTAGCAAACTAGTAGTATTTTTTCGGCGATTAAGATTATGGTAACAACTAAATAATTGAAAATTTGGTTTTCGAAATATTTACGAAAAAATGTTTTTTCATTGTAACAATCTGTATTTTGTCAAATATTTTTAAAGAAAATTTGATTTTGAACAGAAAGTTGATAATGCATGATTACCCTAAACATAAAACTAAACACGTAATGCGCAGTTTAATTTTGTGATATTTGTCGGAATAAGGTAAGTAAGTAGGCCCGACTGAATGTAGTGCCAAATAATGAAATACACAAATTTCCTTGGAAACAAAGTAAATAAACCTAAATCTGTCAAATTAAACTGTTAGAAAGATAGATTAATAATTTTCATTGTTGAAAAATAAAATGCCTTTTACACATTTGGAAAAGTGTGATATGCTGGAGGCGTATCTGGTTTGCAGAAAAAATTCTACACAAGCTTTATTACAATACCAGCACACATTCCCGGATCGCCAAGCACCAAGCCAACAATACTTTCTGCGACTGTATCGAAGATTGCGAAACAACGAAAATTCTTTTACTAAAGTAAGAAGAAAGAAGCTCTTTATTATTGATGAAGAAACGGAAACAAATGTGCTAGCGCATTTTGTAGCTTACCCTAAAATATCGATCAGAAACTGTGCAAGAGAATTAGAAGTAAAAAGGGCCACTGTTCACGCAATTTTGAAAAAGAATAAATTCCATCCCTACAAAATGAATAAAGTGCAAACATTATTAGCTGGTGATGAAGAAAGAAGATTAGTGTTCTCTAATTGGTTTATAAATTTTTGCAATGAACGATGAGATAATTTTAAGTTTATTTTGTGGTCAGATGAAGCTAACTTTTCAAACACAGGTATGCGCAATAAACACAATGAGCATTATTGGAGTAAAGAAAATCCTTTAGTAGTGGATCCACGTAATCCACAAAACCGATTTAGTTTAAATGTTTGGTGCGGCATAATAGGATCTAAACTTGTTGGCCCTATTTTTTATCACGGCACGTTAACCGGACAACGTTATGTTGAATTATTAACGCCAGTTATTGAAGATTTCCTGGACCATGTTCCTATTATTCAAAACGGCCGCATTTACTTTCAACAGGATGGCGCACCTGCTCATAATAGCATACAATCTGTTAATTACTTAAATACAATTTTTGACCAGCGATGGATAGGAACAAACGCGCCAGTTCGTTGGCCTCCTCGGTCACCTGATTTAACGCCGCTTGATTTTTATCTTTGGGGCTCTGTGAAAGACGTAGTTTACCAGGAAAGACATCAGAATGTGGAAGAGTTAGAAATAGCGGTAAGAAACGCATTAAACAACATCGACGGCAGAACAATCTTAAAAGGCACTCGAAGTGTAAAAAAAAGAGCTCAAAAGTGCGTAGATCAAGAAGGTGGTACTTTTGAACATGTATTACATTGAAAAACATGTATTCAGTTAATTTACAATTTTATACGTTGCTGTTGTTGTTAAGTATTTATGTATCTATTTGTTTCTACTTATTTTTATGTAGTGTTAAGCATAGTGCGATTAATGTTATTACTCATTAAAATTTCTTCCAACTATGTAAAAAGATGCAGTCACATTAAAAAAAAATATTCACAAGAATATTTTGAAAACCAAATTTTGAATTATTATTTTGTTTTCATATTCTTAATAACCGAATAAAATACTACTAGTTTGCTTATTTAACCAACGTTGTATCTGCTTTAATAACAAAGTTACCAATGGTGAACCGATAATTTTGGACACCCTGTATATATAAAGGAGAAAGGTATTTGTATATATATATATATATATATATATATAAAGGAAAGCTGGTTAATCGACGGTGAGATATAAAGGAGAAAGGTATTTGTCCGAAACACGTGTCTACGGTTGGTTCTTCGATCTTCGTATGACGGAATTGCCCGACAAATACCTTTCTCCTATATATATATATATATATATATATATATATATATATATATATATATATATATATATATATATACAGGGTGTCCGGAAAGTAATGGGACCCAGCTTAACCGTATATTCTTAATGTCAAATGGGACCGATTAAACAAAAAATCCCATAGTAAAAAGTGCTTCCTTAAGAAGTTATAAGATGTTAAAGATAGAAAATATATTTCTTGTTTTGCGTATATTTCAGAAAAGAAACGGCCGATCAAGTTGAAAATTGGTACTCTTAAGCTTTTGGAGAAGCCAAACATGATAAGAATATTAGGACATTTGCAGATTGTAGAGGAAGCTGTCGGCAGCTTTTCTGGGGTAGTATTATTATGATTTTTATTACTATTATGACTTTGGGCGGTATGACTAAAAATTATGATACGGACGTTAATTTCACATAAAAAAGGTTTACCCATTCTATGCCGATAAAATCCACCGTTTTCAAGAAAAACGCAATTAAACATTTTGTGTATTTGCTAAAAGCTATATCATTATAAAAAAAATAAACTTAATTTTCAGTTATTCTTTATTTATAAATTTATAAGATTTTCAAAATGTCCACCGTTTAGTTAAACACATCTTTCACAACGTTTTCCTAAGTTTTGTCGTACTCTAAAAAAGGACTCAAAGTTATTTCTAATTTCATTTCCTGCGTCAATAATCGTTCTATGCAAATCTTGCCTAGTATTAGTAGACTTGCCGGTATACAATAGATTTCATATAGCTCCATATAAAAAAAATCTAATGGGTTGAGGTCTGGGCTTCTCGGTGGCCAAGGATAATCACTCCAGTGGTGCGGAAAGTGGTTGTCTAAATAGTTTCGCACAGTTTGCAGGAAATGAGCGGGAGCACTATCATGCATAAACCATGCACTGCCAGTAGGTGTGGAGTCGGTATGGCTGACCTCAATTGACCCCAAACTCCAGTGGTACTCAAAAAGGGGTCACGCGCCTAACTCCAGAGGTTCTCAAGTTCAGAGCGGGCCCCCTTCGCCCTCCAGCTAGGGCTCCGCCCCGCTGTGGCCCCTCGCCACTCCACCTAGGGCTCCGCCTCCAGGGCCCCCTCGTTAGAGCCTCCCAATTTTGAGGTTAGAATTCCCCTCGATGCACCTTTGAGATAAAACCCCTATATCCCGAAAAGTAAGGGGCGGATCGAAAAAATAATTGAAAAAACACCCCCCGCCACAGAAACCCCTCTGTCGGCTTTGACAAATACGAACAAAATGGCGTTGTTGAATTTTCCGAAAAGGCCTTAGATCTATCACTTTTGAAAAGTATGACTCATTCCTCTATCTTCTAAATGGGTTGCCGGATCGAAAAATAAAAACACCACAGGGTTTGCTATTG
This sequence comes from Aphodius sticticus, assembly GCA_963966075.1. NCBI lineage: Eukaryota > Metazoa > Arthropoda > Insecta > Coleoptera > Scarabaeidae > Aphodius > Aphodius sticticus. Next base: position 43,836,087 of record OZ014508.1, on the reverse strand, counting down.
AGGTTGTATATACGAACGTAAAGAAAAACGGCCAAAAAGGCGTTATTATTACGATTTCAAAAATAACTTCCGGTCATATTTTAAAGTATAATTTACAACGGTTATAAACATCCGGATCTAGCCTCCCGACCACGGAAAATCTCGGTTCTAACGTAAATTCGTTCTAGAATGTTCTAATATGACATAATCGCCCCTTACGACAAAACGTGTACAAACTTGTTTTGCGAGCGAAAATCTTAGTTCTAACGTAAATTTTATTCTACAATATTCCAATATGACGTAATCGCTCAAAGATAAGACTAAACCGCAACGATCTAAACACGGCGTTCGCCAATTTACACGTAATCTTATGACAAAATGTTTCGCATAGCACCTAATTTGCAATTTAATATTGTTTCTTATGCAAATCAAGCACAAATTTGATGGATTTCACTAGCATTTTGTCTGCAATTAATAAGCTTCGTTCCTATTGGCTAATTATAACTTCCTTTTATTTCGATTCGCATATTAAATTCAATACCGGTGGCGCCCTTAATGGGGTATTCCGGTGTTTTTGAAATTGTCATTTTTTACAAAGTATGGGTGCTACTGTTTGCTACTTCACAAGTAAAATATCAAACATTGTTTTAAATTAAGAGAAATCGTTGTTTGAAGTTTGAATTAGGATTGGTCTTTGTGACGTCACAAAGACCGCTCAAAGTGAGCGACTTGACAACGTTGCTATATCTAGGGTGCACGTAGTAAATTTTTGTCTTCTGTTGTGTCAACGTTTAGAATCGCTCGTTTGTCGACACCTGCTTTGGTTATTGAGGTTATATCAAACACTTGTTCAAAATGTATAAACTCCAACGCCGACATTGTTCTGTGCCGGGCTGTAACAGCAGGAGAACAGTAACTCCTGATAAGATTTTCTTTACATTGCCGACTAGCGAGATGAGAGATGTTTGGCTTCAAGTTTCAATGATCAAATCATCTCTCAAAAAAGTTACCTTTATTCGTTGTCAAACAACAGGGTCGCCAACCGTCAACTTGGCCGATCAGCTGTTCCAGAGCTGTCCGCTGTTGCCACCGCTACTAGGGATCGGTAATCATCGTGTATTTCCGAGGGTGGTCGGTGAATTCAAACGAAATGCACTTTTAATTGCAATTATCTTATAGAAAAACTAAATCAAAAAGCTCATAGCTTAACTATATGAATCCTCATAAATTATACAATAGGTTAAACCGAATATCTGCTTAAATTTTGACATGACCGGAATACCCTATTGCATCTGAAATAGAAAATCTTACATAAATAAAAATACATTTTTTATAAAAATTATTATTTACATACCCGAAAGTGAAGACTATTTTCACACCTGTGTATCGGTACATTTCCATCCCGTGTGCGTAATAAATTGTTTTTAAAGTCAATTTCCGCTTCTAGGGATTTTAATAAATCTACTCAATATTATCGGAAAATCCAAAAAACTTCAACCACTGTACAATGGCCCATACGAAGTTACCTCTGTCGATGGTAACACAAATTCAGCAATTTCATTGGCTATCAAATTACATAATGCGCGATAGAACGAAAAATCTATTGAAAAATTTTGGTAAGGAAATTGAAGAGCTAATGGTAAATTTGACTTAGTTATTATGTGACAAAATCTTTAAGACAATATCTGCAAAAATGTAATAATACCGTAATTTTTAAGAAATGCCTGCAATTGCCAATTTTTGACAAACAATTGAAAATCGCAGGTAAACTAGTTACTTTACACAGGTACAACTTACACAGTTGGAAAGACGACTTCCTTAGCGTTTATAATATGATATGATGTACAGGGCGTTCCATTTAAAAAAAATTACTGACTTTCCGTTACGCCTAAATGCAACATCCGGTATAAATGAAAATAATTTTACGTTATAGAAACTAATGAGTCAAACAACTCTTGTACAAAACATTTTTTCTTTCTCAAACAATTTGATGACTATCAACCGCCAGGATACTAATAACTCACCCTGTATAATTATATATTAAGCATTATTTTTTTTCAGATAATTTAAATAGTCGTGCCATAGATAAAAACGATACTATAAGAATAAGTGGGATTAGTGGCAGCACTTATTCTTTAGGATCAACAATTTCAGATTTGAAAGTAAACAATATTTAAGTTTACAATTATTCATAGCACAAACTACGCTAATATTATTTCTTTTGTATGAAACTTGCATGGTGTACTTCTCCATGAGGGGTGATTTAAACCACAAAGCGTCAGCCCACCAACCCCAGACATCACACATGCTATCACGTATAGCTGTACACACCAAATATATTTGTGTTAACCCAAACTGTATAGTATGAGCTAGTACGCGATAATGCCAACATATTATACCACATGACTCTAAGAGTAACTAAAATGTGACTCTAGAGTGACTCAAATGTGACTCAAGAGTGACTCAAATGTGACTCAAGAGTGACTCAAATGTGACTCAAGAGTGACTCAAATGTGACTCAAGAGTGACTCAAATGAGACTCAAGAGTGACTCAAATGTAACTCAAGAGTGACATTAGCGCCTCCATTTATCCTCTTAGCGCCTCCATTTATCCTCTTAGCGCCTCCATTTATCCTCTTAGCGCCTCCATTTATCCGTTTAGCGCCTCCATTTATCCGTTTAGCGCCTCCATTTATCCTCTTAGCGCCTCCATTTCTCATCCTAGCGCCTCCATTTATCTTCTTAGCGCCTCCATTTATCCGTTTAGCGCCTCCATTTATCCTCTTAGCGCCTCCATTTATCCTCTTAGCGCCTCCATTTATCCGTTTAGCGCCTCCATTTATCCGTTTAGCGCCTCCATTTATCCTCTTAGCGCCTCCATTTATCCTCTTAGCGCCTCCATTTATCCGTTTAGCGCCTCCATTTATCCGTTTAGCGCCTCCATTTATCCATTTAGCGCCTCCATTTATCCTCTTAGCGCCTCCATTTAACATCTTAGCGCCTCCATTTATCCTCTTAGCGCCTCTATTTATCCGTTTAGCGCCTCCATTTATCCGTTTAGCGCCTCCATTTATCCGTTTAGCGCCTCCATTTACCCGTTTAGCGCCTCTATTTATCCTCTTAGCGCCTCCATTTATCATCCTAGCGCCTCCATTTATCTTCTTAGCGCCTCCATTTATCCGTTTAGCGCCTCCATTTATCCTCTTAGCGCCTCCATTTACCATCTTAGCGCCTCCATTTATTCGTTTAGCACCTCCATTTATCCTCTTAGCGCCTCCATTTATCATCTTAGCGCATCCATTTATCCGTTTAGCGCCTCCATTTATCCTCTTAGCGCCTCCATTTATCCTCTTAGCGCCTCCATTTATACTCTTAGCGCCTCCATTACACAGATCTGTATACAGACCCTGTATAAATTATACAGATCATGTATACAGACCCTGTATAATCACAACAGACCCTGTATACAGACCCTGTATAATCACAACAGACCCTGTATACAGACCCTGTATAATCACAACAGACCCTGTATACAGACCCTGTATAATCACAACAGACCCTGTATACAGACCCTGTATATTGACCCTCATTTGACCCACCGCGACCCTCATTTTGGGTTGGGATGAGTTGAGTTTGGTTGGGCGCGCCAAACCAAACCCAACTCATCCCAACCCAAAATGAGGGTCGCGGTGGGTCAAATGAGGGTCAATATACAGGGTCTGTATACAGGGTCTGTTGTGATTATACAGGGTCTGTATACAGGGTCTGTTGTGATTATACAGGGTCTGTATACAGGGTCTGTTGTGATTATACAGGGTCTGTATACAGGGTCTGTTGTGATTATACAGGGTCTGTATACAGGGTCTGTTGTGATTATACAGGGTCTGTATACAGGGTCTATTGTGATTTTACAGGGTCTGTATACATGATCTGTATAATTTATACAGGGTCTGTATACAGATCTGTATAATGGAGGCGCTAAGAGTATAAATGGAGGCGCTAAGAGGATAAATGGAGGCGCTAAGAGGATAAATGGAGGCGCTAAACGGATAAACGGAGGCGCTAAGATGATAAATGGAGGCGCTAAAAGGATAAATGGAGGCGCTAAACGGATAAATGGAGGCGCTAAGAGAATAAATGGAGGCGCTAAGATGGTAAATGGAGGCGCTAAGAGGATAAATGGAGGCGCTAAACGGATAAATGGAGGCGCTAAGAGGATAAATGGAGGCGCTAAGAGGATAAATAGAGGCGCTAAGAAGATAAATGGAGGCGCTAGGATGATAAATGGAGGCGCTAAGAGGATAAATGGAGGCGCTAAACGGATAAATGGAGGCGCTAAACGGATAAATGGAGGCGCTAAACGGATAAATGGAGGCGCTAAGAGGATAAATTAAGGCGCTAAGAGGATAAATGGAGGCGCTAAGAGGATAAATGGAGGCGCTAAACGGATAAATGGAGGCGCTAAGAGGATAAATGGAGGCGCTAAACGGATAAATGGAGGCGCTAAGAGGATAAATGGAGGCGCTAAGATGGTAAATGGAGGCGCTAAGAGGATAAATGGAGGCGCTAAACGGATAAATGGAGGCGCTAAGAGGATAAATGGAGGCGCTAAGAAGATAAATGGAGGCGCTAGGATGATAAATGGAGGCGCTAAGAGGATAAATGGAGGCGCTAAACGGATAAATGGAGGCGCTAAACGGATAAATGGAGGCGCTAAGAGGATAAATGGAGGCGCTAAGATGTTAAATGGAGGCGCTAAGAGGATAAATGGAGGCGCTAAACGGATAAATGGAGGCGCTAAACGGATTAATGGAGGCGCTAAACGGATAAATGGAGGCGCTAAGAGGATAAATGGAGGCGCTAAGATGTTAAATGGAGGCGCTAAGAGGATAAATGGAGGCGCTAAACGGATAAATGGAGGCGCTAAACGGATAAATGGAGGCGCTAAACGGATAAATGGAGGCGCTAAGAGGATAAATGGAGGCGCTAAGAGGATAAATGGAGGCGCTAATGTCACTCTTGAGTTACATTTGAGTCACTCTTGAGTCACATTTGAGTCACTCTTGAGTCACATTTGAGTCACTCTTGAGTCACATTTGAGTCACTCTTGAGTCGTACCTGTAAGTTGTACCTGTGTAAAGTAACTAGTTTACCTGCGATTTTTAATTGTTTGTCAAAAAATTGGCAATTGCAGGCATTTCTTAAAAATTACGGTATTATTACATTTTTGCAGATATTGTCTTAAAAATTTTGTCACATAATAACTAAGTCAAATTTACCACTAGCTCTTCAATTTCCTTACCAAAATTGTTCAATAGATTTTTCGTTCTATCGCGCATTATGTAATTTGATAGCCAATGAAATTGCTGAATTTGTGTTACCATCGACAGAGGTAATTTCGTATGGGCCATTGTACAGTGGTTGAAGTTTTTTGGATTTTCCGATAATATTGAGTAGATTTATTAAAATCCCTAGAAGCGGAAATTGACTTTAAAAACAATTTATTACGCACACGGGATGGAAATGTACCGATACACAGGTGTGAAAATAGTCTTCACTTTCGGGTATGTAAATAATAATTTTTATAAAAAATGTATTTTTATTTATGTAAGATTTTCTATTTCAGATGCAATTAAGGGCGCCACCGGTATTGAATTTAATATGCGAATCGAAATAAAAGGAAGTTATAATTAGCCAATAGGAACGAAGCTTATTAATTGCAGACAAAATGCTAGTGAAATCCATCAAATTTGTGCCTGATTTGCATAAGAAACAATATTAAATTGCAAATTAGGTGCTATGCGAAACATTTTGTCATAAGATTACGTGTAAATTGGCGAACGCCGTGTTTAAATCGTTGCGGTTTAGTCTTATCTTTGAGCGATTACGTCATATTGGAATATTGTAGAATAAGATTTACGTTAGAACTAAGATTTTCGCTCGCAAAACAAGTTTGTACACGTTTTGTCGTAAGGGGCGATTACGTCATATTAGAACATTCTAGAACGAATTTACGTTAGAACCGAGATTTTCCGTGGTCGGGAGGCTAGATCCGGATGTTTATAATCGTTGTAAATTATACTTTAAAATATGACCGGAAGTTATTATTGAAATCGTAATAATAACGCCTTTTTGGCCGTTTTTCTTTACGTTCGTATATACAACCCCAATAGCAAACCCTGTGGTGTTTTTATTTTTCGATCCGGCAACCCATTTAGAAGATAGAGGAATGAGTCATACTTTTCAAAAGTGATAGATCTAAGGCCTTTTCGGAAAATTCAACAACGCCATTTTGTTCGTATTTGTCAAAGCCGACAGGGGGGTTTCTGTGGCGGGGTGTGTTTTTTTAATTATTTTTTCGATCCGCCCCTTACTTTTCGAGATATAAGGATTTGTCGCCAAAACCGGAAGTTATTTTTGAAATCGTAATAATAACGCCTTTTTGGCCGTTTTTCTTTACGTTCGTATATACAACCCCAATAGCAAACCCTGTGGTGTTTTTATTTTTTCGATCCGGCAACCCATTTAGAAGATAGAGGAATGAGTCATACTTTTCAAAAGTGATAGATCTAAGGCCTTTTCGGAAAATTCAACAACGCCATTTTGTTCGTATTTGTCAAAACCGACAGGGGAGTTTCTGTGGCGGGGGGTGTTTTTCAATTATTTTTTCGATCCGCCCCTTACTTTTTGAGATATAAGGATTTGTCGCCAAAACCGGAAGTTATTTTTGAAATCGTAATAATAACGCCTTTTTGGCCGTTTTTCTTTACGTTCGTATATACAACCCCAATAGCAAACCCTGTGGTGTTTTTATTTTTTCGATCCGGCAACCCATTTAGAAGATAGAGGAATGAGTCATACTTTTCAAAAGTGATAGATCTAAGGCCTTTTCGGAAAATTCAACAACGCCATTTTGTTCGTATTTGTCAAAACCGACAGGGGGGTTTCTGTGGCGGGGGGTGTTTTTTCAATTATTTTTTCGATCCGCCCCTTACTTTTCGAGATATAGGGGTTTTATCTCAAAGGTGCATCGAGGAGAATTCTAACCTCAAAATTGGGAGGCTCTAACGAGGGGGCCCTGGGGGCGGAGCCCTAGGTGGAGTGGCGAGGGGGCCACAGCGGGGGCGGAGCCCTAGCTGGAGGGGCGAAGGGGGACCGCCAACTCTGAACTTGAGAACCTCTGGAGTTAGGCGCGTGACCCCTTGTTTGAGTACCACTGGAGTTTGGGGTCAATTGAGGTCAGCCATACCGACTCCACACCTACTACTGCCGCGCAGGTTTAAAGGGTTGTCTTCTAATAAGGTAGGTAGAACGTTGTCCAAAAAATTTAAATACGACGCACCATTTAATCGAGGAAGTTCGTAAGGCCCGATCAAATGATCCCCAACAACGCCGCACCATACATTTACTGAAAATTCATGTTGGAAATGTTTATTTCTGGATAAATGGGACTTTTCTACATTCCAGGAGTGAGAATTGCGTATTTTTAGGATACCACGGCGTGTAAAAGTTGCCTCATCGGTAAAAAACACATGGCCAAAAAATGTTGGGCCGTGATTTTGTTTGTTTGGTAACCATCGACAAAGTTTCAGTCTTTGTGGCAAATCATTTGGTAGCAACGCCTGCACATTAGTGTGGTGGTATGGATAAAGCAGAATAATGTTATGCACGCTTGTCCGGGGTACTACAGTAGCTGCACATAATTTCCGTACTCTTACTTCAGGATGTTCTTCTATTCGGAACAAAATATCTTCCTCCTCCTCAATGGTTGGCGAAGTTAGTCGTCCTGCATGGCTGCTGCTCCATTAAATTGCTCTTGAACATAAACAGCAACTATATCGGTCATTTCCGAGTTTGAAAAAAAATTGTGTCAAGGCATATTTTTTTTTGTGATAAAATACCACAAATATGTAATGAACTGTGAAATAATCAATTAAATACAGTATCGTTAAGCAAATTGACACAAATGCATTTACGTTTGACACATAGTAACTTGATAGAACAACATTGCATAAACTACAGTTATTAAATACACAGTACGTTTAATTGCGTTTTTCTTGAAACCGGTGGATTTTATCGCCATAAAATAGGTAAACATTTTTTATGTAAAATTAACGTTCGTATCATAATTTTAGTCGTCCCGCCAAAAGTCATAATAATAATAAAAGTATCATACTATTATTCCCCCAGAAAAGCTGCCGACAGCTCCCTCTACAATATGCAAATGTCCTAATACTGTTATCATGTTTGGCGTCTCCAAAAGCCTAAGGGTACCACTTTTCAGCTTGATGGGCCGTTTCTTTTCTGAAATATACGCAAAACAAGAAATATATTTTCTATTTTTAACACCTTATAACTTCTTAAGGAAGCACTTTTTACTATAGGATTTTTGGTTTAATCGGTCCCATTTGACATCAAGAATATACGGTTAAGCTGGGTCCCATTACTTTCCGGACACCCTGTATATATACTCAGGTGCAAAAAAACGGGTCATTGAGTAAGCACCTTTAATAGCCCAATGACCCGTTTTTATTGCATCTGAGTGTATATATATATATATATATATATATACACTGAGGTGCAAAATTAACCGGACACTTGAATTTTTTTAAATATTTCTGTTACTGAAGAATTATGTGCATATAATTGTGCTCCAGTGTAAGTTTTTATGTTTGAACATGTTACCACTTGGTTATAGTGAAATGCGCACGTGTAACTTTTACGAGCACATCAGATAAAAGTTATGCCAGTAATGCTGTAACACGTATGTCCCACAGAAAGGTGTTTTATACCGCCGTATTGAAATTTATTCGTATATGCTTTAATTTGTGCGATAACTGTTGTTTTTTAAAAACATCAGAAAGAGAAATGGGACCAGAACAAGTTGCACAAGCTGTTGTGCTACAAAATGATGGACGAAGTCTGCGTTACAACGCAAACGTGCTAGGAATTCCCAGAAGTATCGTGTCAGACGCCTTACAAAGGTTTCGGGAAACAGGAGAATACACAAGGAGACCAGGACAAGGCAGACCAAGAGCGACCAAGCCCGTCCAAGATCGTTTTCTTCGATTGCAGGCGTTACGTGCTCGTACACTGACAACATCAGCTCATGTGCAAAGATTGAGCGACGTTTATAACAACATGGTATCAGTGTATACAGCCCGTAGACGCTTAAACTAATGTGGGTTGAAGTCTAGAAGACCTGCAACAGGACCTCTTTTAACCGTAGAGCATCGGCGACAGCGCTTGCAATTTGCACAGGAACATGCTGATTGGGGTCTTGAAGAATGGTCCACTGTGCTCTTTACGGATGAATCCAGATTTACACTATACACATCGGATGATCGCGACAGGGTGTGGAGAAGGGTTGGCGAACGTTTTGTTGAAGCCTGTTTGTCACCAAGAGTGCAGTTTGGTGGAGGCGATGTAACGATGTGGGCGGGCATTTCGTTGACTGCTCATATAGAGCTAGTGAGAATCCGGGGTGGGATGATTACTGCGCATGGCTACATTCAGCAATGTTTAGAGGAACATGTATTGCCTTTTGCGCCATTTGTTGGAGAAAAGTTTCGTTTAATGCAAGACAATGCTCGTCCACACACTGCGAGAGTCACGCGTGCTTACTTACGAGAGGTTGGCATTACATTGTTGTAATGGCCACCACACAGCCCTGATTTGAATTCCATAGAACATGCATGGAACATGTTGGGGCGACGTGTTTACTGCCACTATGCGGAGTTTCAGACGTTGGACATTTTAGCAGAAGCCCTTACTGCGGAATAGGAACAAATTACTCAAGAAGAGTTTCCCCCTTGATCAGGAGCATGCCTGGTCGTATGGTAGCCGTAATTAGGGCTCGGGGTGACAATACGCGTTATTAAACATCTTCAATTAACACATACACATACACAACCAACCCATACTTATTTCCAGTTAATATTAATTTTATTGTTTTCCTTTGTTTATTTGTTTTTCTTGACTGAGATTTCATTATTTTACAATGGATTTTATTTCTTATGTTATAATAAAGCAATTAATCACCAAATATATAATTTTTATTTTGAATAGTCTGAAATATTTGGAAAAATTCAAGTGTCCGGTTAATTTTGCACCTCAGTGTATAAATATTTTCGATTATATCCATTGTATCCATTGTATCCACTATGAAATAATTATTTAAATAATTAATTGTTTTTAATTTTTTTTACATATATATTTTAAAATAATAATTCTACGCAGTTATATAGCAAAGATTTCAACCTTTAAAATAAAACAATAATGAGTCCGATACAATTTCTAGAACCAAAGATACTGAATTTTGAATATGGCAAGGTTTTTTAAATCGTAAATCATCCCAACTTTAAGCCATCATCATTATATCTCTGAAAATATTTTTTTTTATTGAATTCCCGATACAGGTATCGACTAAAATTCCGAAAAAATGCCATAAAAAGTTTGGTGTAATTTAAAAAAGTCAATTTTTTTTTAGCGAAATCCGTACGATTTGTAAAGAACGACCCATATCTTCTTCTTTGGTTTCATCTCGCAAAGACCCAACTCGGATAGTCTAGAAGACATTGTTTTCACTGCCGTAGTTGATGTTAGCGTTACTGTTGGCATCTAGTTGTGGAACTGACTTAAATCATGACCCCCATTTATATGAAAGGATGTTGTGGAGATGGAAATTGTTTACCCAATTACGACAAACAATATAATTCTACGCGCAGAAATCAGTTGCGTTGCTTTTTGTACCCGTAAGGTACAGAGTCAAAATCTTCACCAAATCGTCTTTTTGTCGAATTGGGTCTATACTTTTTCTTTTCCTCCACAGTCACAACCTCATGACAATTAGTTCTTCTAAAACTTGTAGATGTTACTTCGATGGGAGGAAGTTCTTGAATTATCATGTCTATTACAGAGTAAAAATTGATTAATTTGGAGATTTCGTAATTGATTCTGATGACCTTTACTTTTACCACTGTTTTTAGAGTGTTCTTCTTTGTAGAGTAAACCTCGTATGCGTAGAAAAGAGCAATTAAATCCTCCGGTTGATTGACAATAATCGTTTTCGGTTGATTTTCTCTTTGACCAAGATTCCCCCAAAACGATTTCAGGATTAACCTGGCCAAAGATCTGTCCGGGGTCACTTACAATTTCACCAAAATAAGCTTGATTCCTTCTCTGTTGAAAAATTCCTCGATGTAGCCGTTCTTTTCCTTACCCGATACACAATTTCCCGGCCACCCCGACGCCTGCAGTTCACTCATTCGTCATTTCGGTAAACAGACCGCCTAACTTCCATTCTGGATCATACCGTTAAATATTATTATACTTCCAAATTTCATGAATTTTCAAAATTTAGTATCGTTTCTCCAATGCTTTTCGCACTTCGTCGATCACCCAGGTCTCCGATAAAGCACGGTCCTCCTCATTGTGTTTACATTCGTCGGAACTCATAACCTGACCACAAGTCTTACACTGAACAAACATAAGTTTATTTTTCATTTAAACCTGGGTGGGCTAACACTGGGTCATACAAATCCTGTGGCGGTAGTATTGTGCATTTGATCAATCCTTCTGTATCGGGTACTTGTAGTTTTAAACAGTCGTCTCCTACACGAACCTTAGGATGAGCAACGGGAAATTTCCCATACTTGCATACCCAGGTGTACAAGGAGCATATATCGACATACTTGATTTGTTCCCCTGGTTGACATTCGTAATAGGTAACACAATTCCCCGTTCTTCCTCCGTAGAAGGCATCGCGAGGCTTAACCGGTGATTTTTGAACCATTGGATGATTAAATGTGTACGTTTGCATTTCAGGATTCGAATCCAAACAACGTAGAAATTCACACTACCATATCTCATGCACTTCATGTCCTATTTTAATCGTGCTGTCTTAGCTATGGTTGAATCATACCTTAAATTGAGCGTATCTTCGGAGTCATCGTGTAAAGGGGTTATCACGATTAAACATTTTAAAACATTTTTCACAACCATGAAAAAAGCAGCCATGGAATTCAAACACCTAATTGGATTCAGCGCAAAATCCATCAACTTTTAATCCTCCAATTATGCTCTCCGACCCTTTTGCAGCATGAATTATATCAATGCCTCGTTGTTGTTCCTCCCACACAAGCCACTTAATTGCTATTTGTGACTGGTTATCACGATATCAATAACCACCTTTAGGTAGTATTCCTATGGTGTTTCTTCGAAGAGAGTTTCTGCGGAAAACTTGATTGCAGGTTGAGGCAATTCTGCAGGCTTCAGTGAACGGATATACCGTCGAAGTTGCAAGCATTTCCCTCCTAAACTTTAAACAGGCTTCCGTTAGGATTTCCACATCACTAACGCAATACTCCACCAACTCTTTCTTGAAATCAAAATCATCCTCCATATGTCCTTCATACCACTTTAGAAATTGCTTTCTCTCATCCATGTTGTCGTCGTCATCCACACCCATCATGATGTCGGGGGAGTAATTTTCCAAAGCAGGAAGGGGTCCTACATATTCACTAATGGCAGCAGTATTAAACATATGGGAAGTAACCCTTTTTAAAAATGTCTGGTAACCCGAATGCTTTTGGTAATTTTGATAATGCCATTGGGAAATAGTTCAGGGAATCTATTAACTTCACGTTCCCTATGGTCATCTGAATTAATTTCGTTCCCGGCATTATTAATTCTGGAGTTAAGTCGGTTTTGGTGCTTATATAATTAAGTATAAATTGGTGGTCAAAACTTTGACCATTGTGGGTAAATACGATGACAGTTTTATACTGCTGCCAGCTAGTTAATGTAAAGTCTATCATCCACTCGATAGGATCCATTTCCGAGTTGTTATATTCGATGTTGTTGAGGAAATTCGTACTCTGCTACAGTCAGACCAGTGTCCACAATGCTCACATGTCCGGAGTCGATGCATTTTTCACAGCAGGTTTTATAAATGCGCAAATTCGGCCTGTGGAAGCGCGACCCTTTGTCGTTTATTATCTCCTCCTGTGTGGTCTCCAGATCATAAAAGACAAATACAAAGCCTTCAATTTTGGTTTGCCTTTATCGGGGAGCATATGACATTGATGTTTGCGGTAGATGTTTCTTTGCAAATCTTGCAATAAATTTCTTCACAAATATGCTCTCTATCGGCTCTCACCGTCTTTAAGTACTTTTCGCATTGCTGCATTGTTTCGCATACACTCGGCCCATCTTTGATACCTATTCTCGTATGGTTATCGAGATAGGTTTGACTGTTAAAGGTTCGACAGCAATCAGGACACTTTGCTTTGACTTCTCGGGGCATGCGGGTGACTGTTGGCATGCACGACAACTCCCTCCGCATCTATGTCTATTTTTATTATTGAATGGAATGTGACACTCCTCGCAGTAGCATACACACGTAAAGGCAGCAGTCAGAGATGTAATAACGTTGTAATGCCCCTTATGATAACGGAGGTTAACATTTTTATCTTTCTTTAACCCTTGAAACATCACGTCACGACCTTTATTACCATACATGTAGACGCAGATGGTGTAGTCTTTGAGGAATTCTTGAAACTTTTGAAGTTCCGGAATTCCTGGGCAAAATGTAACTAATTATCCACCATTTTAAATATTTCTTGTTTCGAATTCAGTAAAACGAGTTAGTATGTATACTGCAAAGACAGACGACCCTGTAAACAGTAGAAACAAATTCACGGAACGGAAAAAAATCCATACAGTCATGAAATTGTGACATACTCGTTAAACACGCTCGTGTGAAGCATCATTTTGACAAGCTTACTCTTGAGCGTAGATGAGCAATACGGGCAATACGTTTTAAGGTTATGTTAGTACCACACAGGTCTTCGTGTAGTCCGTAATAATGGATGAACACACATTGCTGGAAAATGGAATAAGACAACGGAAGGTTGCAAGACAATGTTAATGTTAGTCGCTTGACAGTGCAAAGAACACACCAACTGTTGCTTGCAACTGTTTCTTATCACCGACGGCCCGGTACGGGTGCTAGAAGGAAAACAACAGCCAGAGAAGATCGGTTTATCATGATTTCTGCATTGAGAGATCGAATGAAAACCGCTAGAATGCTACAAGGCAGCCTTCGGCAAGCTCAAGGAACAGCAGCTCGCGTTTTCACTGTTCGGCGAAAGTTAAGGGATAGTGGTTTAACAGCTTGCAGTCCAGCTACAGGACCTTTGCTTACTGCAGCTCATAAAAGACGTCCGAGAACACATTAATTGGACACTGGACGACTGGAAAAAGTTAATTGTTCACGGATGAGAGCAGAATCTCTCTTTATGGCAAAGATGGTCGCAATAAGGTATACAGAAGAGACGGTATGTTGACGGTATGTTGGCTGTACTCGGTCACCTCGAGTTGCTTTTGGGGGTCGCTTAGTAGTGTTTTAGGCAGGAATTTCTTTTGAGGCGTAATCTCGTTCTGATTGACAGAGGCGGATTAACAGCACGACGATACATTGCCGAGATCCTAGCAGAGCATGATGCCTTATGCTGGATTTGTTGGCAATGGTTTTCTGTTAATACAAGATAATGCACGACCACACATGGCAAGGATAGCAACACAGTACCTTGAAGAAGCGGGTATTACAAAATTGGACTGGCCTGCTCAAAGCCCGGATCTTAATCCTATTGAGCACATATCGAACCAGCTCAAAAGGCTCAAATTGCTCAAAAGGCAATACCTGCTGCAACAACACGTGAAGAGCTCCGATTGGCCCGCATTGAGGAATGGAACAATTTTCCCCAAGCAGGCATACAGGACGTGCTGATCTCTATGCCAAATCGAATGAGGACTGTCATCCAGAATGGAGGATGCAATACGCCGTATTGACAACTGTATTCGTAACTTCTTGCCTCTTCAGTTTGATTTGTTGTAATGTAAACTGTTAAGTATATTTTCCCGAAAAATTTAAAAAATCTCCAATTTTTGTTTAGTTTCTTTTTGTATCTCATGCAAACATCGGACGATATGCTAAAAGAATTACTGAATTAATATACAACAGATTAATTCCAATAGAAATAAGCTATATAAATGTGGATAATTACGTACATTTTTCGGGTGGCCCGTTTTCTCTGACGCGCAGTGTATTTTTGACTATATTTTCTACATTAAGGGCCGATATATTCACCTATCGTCAAAGTTGTCGTTAGCCAACGAACAGATTACGCTAACGTTCGCGTTAAAAATGATTCTGTCTTTTCACCGATCTGTAAGTTATCGTCAGGTAATGAGGACGTAAACATCGCTAACGAATGTTTTTCGGCAGTATAGTATCAAATATCGGTAAAAAAGGTGTACTAAATCAACACTTGGACCATAACTTGGGCTAATTGCCGCTAGATGTAGGCCCGTAAATGACATTGATAGACATTGACAAAACGTAACGAAAATTCATTCGCACCCATTTCTAACCGCATCAATTAAAAAAGACCACCAAAGTAAAAAAAATGGTATGAAAGACGAGTTCAGCAAATTCGGCCATATTATCTAAATAATGACTTCAATTAATACAGTACCACGTACGTACGTAAATATTTGTCAGTTTGACTTTTTGTTTGACATTCAGCACATGCTCTGTGACCAATCAAAGTGTTCGTCATTAGTTTACGGCAGGTTCATTCGATCGCTAAATAAATTTGATCGTTAAGCGTATTTATCCGGTCGGTAATGTTAACGACAGGTGAATAGACACATTTTTACCATTTATCTTGTCGTTTAGATGACGAACAGTTTCACGATAGGTGAATATATCGGCCCTAAGACTACTTACACACGTAGACGCTGTATGCGAAATTTAGCATCCGAGATACGGAATTCGGATGAAATGCGACGCAAATACTATTGGATACTGTATGCGAGGCGGCCATATTTGATATCAGCTGTTGTCATTTGCGACTCCAGTGCCGTGCGCGATAGACATATCCCAGATAACAATTGTGCGACGCATAATGATGCAATTGCAACCGCACGTGCCTTCATATGATCACGCAGATGCGTCATCAATGGAGGTTCATATCGCCCGCATTCTTACTCGAGTGGCGATATGCGGCGCATATCGCTCGCACACGTGCGTTTTATTCGTCACGGACGACGCACCGTGCCGAATATATGACGAAAATCAGCATATTGACACGCATATCGCTCGCACGCGTGCGTTTTATTAGTCACGGAAGACGCACCGTGCCGAATGTATGACGAAAATCAGCATATTGACACGCATATCGCTCGCACGCGTGCATTTTATTCGTCACGAACGACGCACCGTGCCGGACGTATGACGAAAATCAGCATATTGACATGCATATAGCTCGCACAACACGACGAAATGCACGCGTAATGGCGCAATAAGAACAGATATCGCCCTCACACGTGCATTGAACGTGCTAGTGTGACGTCACGGCTTATTTTTATAAATGAGAGTCAATTATTTCTTTTATTAATATTTATTTTATTACAAAACCAGGTATAAACAGGGTACATAACAATTTTTTATCAAAAAATGCGACTATTTTAGGCATGCAATATTTGCATAGAAATTGTTTTAAATTCAACACTATACGAAAAATCATTATCCGTCAGAACAGGAAATAAAGAAACTGACCAAATTGCTTTCAGTCACTACGGTCGCTTTCCTCACGCCAAGTCACAGCAAAACGCCCTAACCGTGCTAGACAGATAGGTCGGTTTCTTTATTCCCGGTGACATATGTTTGCTTATTCTATAGTCAAGCGAAAGACTAGACATCCTATAAGACGCAACACTCGAAAAGGGAACCACGTTCCAAACGTGATGGAGTAAATCAAATGTCCAGTCATGAAAGAAGCGTCAGTCAAAAATAGAACCACTTTTCGAGAGTGAGATAGAGGGCTAAACCAACAATACCATCGCTGTACGCTTCATGGAGGTTGATATTCTATATAAAATTGCAGGCTTTCGATGATGAAACGGGTCACGAGTTATGGGAGGTTTCATTCTATTCTGTGTATCATTCCATATTCCATATCAACCTTCACACTCTTGTTTATTATTGTTTATTCGGCTTGAGTTGTTTCTAAAAAGAATCATAAAACGCCCGTTAATTATTATAAATATGAATCAATACCCAACAGATACTTACCACGTATTTGATTTATTGTTCTTTACTTGATAACAACTAAAGAGAGGCAAAGGCCAAAGCAAAATGGCTGTTCAAGTCTTTTCGTTATTATTCCCACAGCGCCGCGCCACGCGCAGTTGCAGAATGACCACCTTAATTTCTAAGAACTAAAAAATTACCATAACTTTGTAAGAAATTATTGAATAATCGCAAATAGGTTACTTTTATTGTGAAATATACTATGAATATGATATTATTCACTAATCTACGTTTATCTTCACTTCCGTTTATTTGTTACGTTCAAATCTAGTAATTGATATATTACCTACTTCTCAATGTCCAATCGAGTTGACATTTTGCATGTGAACAGATTTCCGGTGCCATGAATACGTTTATAAAAAAATGGAAAATTTTATGTGGACAGATTTCCGATGCAACGCATGAATCAATAATAAGAAATGGAAATATTTTCCAAAATTTGTCAAGTTTTCAAATTTTGGAAAATGGTCCAATCGAGTAGATTTTGCATGTGGACAGATTTCCAGTGACGACGGACAAAAAAAAAATTTGAGAATTTTCCAAAAATTTAAAATTTTTCCAGTCGAGTTGAAGTTTGCCAATGCAATTACTAAAAACAAATCTGGAAAATTTTCCAAAATTTTTACAAATTTTCAAAATTTCGAAAATTTGTCCCGTCCAGTTGAAGTTTTGCATTTGAACAGATTTGTTTCTTCAGATTTCGAATGTATAAATTAATTGTTATAAACAAAAATTGGAAAATTTGGCATGTAGACATATTTCCGATCGCAATGCATGAATTAAAAGAATTGGATTTTTTATTATAAAGCGTACTTTATAAAAATATATATATATATATATATATATTTAGAAAAACCTAAATTTATTTTTCATCATTTACTTGCTAGAATTATAATAATAAAACAAAAGTACGCTAGCATTGTAGCTAGCATGATGCCTTCATCTCGTCGTCACCGATGCTTCTTCGCGGCCCTGTTTACCGGGATTGTGTGCGACGCATTGTGTATTGTTTTGATCGGCACTCATGCGTGTGGATACATAAACGCACGCGTGCGAGCGATATTGCACTCATCGCACCGAAAAATTACGCGTGATGATTTCGTGCGTCGCACGATTGTTATCTGGGATATGTAGAGAGGTGTGTATAATCGTTGGTTGTCAACGAATATAGATAGTCAACCATGGGTTAGTTGGGGCCTTAACATCCAGAGGGCATGGTTTTGACCAAGATTCATTAACAAATTATAGCCTTTTCGTCTTTTATATTTATTATATATTTATGCTCGAATTCAGCCAGTTCGCACCAAGTGCATGCATAAAAGTGTATAAGTCGAAAACGCTATAATTTGTGAATGAATCTGGCAGAAAACTCTGCCCTCTGGATTTTAAGGCCCCAACTAACCCATGGCTGACTATCTATATCCATTGACAATCAACGGTATAATGTTTTCGCGGCTTGCAATGAAAAAGGAGTATGGGGGTTCATCCAATAGTCAAAGTAAGGGAAGAAAAAGGAATGTTATTTGACTTTTTCGCGAATTACAACAAGACCCATCAACATTTTTTTTAACTATTCCCGGATGTCAATGAAGTCATTTGATGAGCTGTACAACATTTTAGAGAGCAAATAGGGGCTTCTACTTCTGACCCAAAACGCTAGACAGCATGCGCAGAAGACTTGCCACCGATGTCAAATCTGGTAACATATTGCTTAAAATCCCCAGAAAACACGCATTCCATGTAAAATTACCAATTTCGGCTTTAATCATGAAGTGTTCTGTACCTACGGTCCCAATTCAAGGAAGCTTGCCGCGGATGTACCTATTTTTATGTACTTTGGAAAATTTGCTGAACTGTCCTAACCTAAAAACACAGTAGGTATTTTGGTTTTCATGTTCACTTCCATATAATATTATATCCAATTATAATACTCAATAAAGGCTATTATTATTAGTATTATTATTATATAATTATTCAGTTTTCAATGAATGCATATCATTCTCACACCTATCTTTTATCAATTACGTTTCATTTGATACTAATTAGGCGTTTTACAAAGCAGTTGCCAACTTAATTTTCTCCTGGTGGGAAATGCGCGCGCACACCGTGAGATCGGAAAGCAGAACGAGAAACGTCTATTGTGAAAGGACCCGACACCGTTATGCGAAAAACTATGCCACCAAAAGAACGACGCTTTTTACCAGACTAAAAAGTACCCACTGCCTAACCCTACCCCATCCCCACACGCCTATGCTATGATTGACACCTTCGCGCGGCAGTATGCGTGTCTGAACGGCCCCATATAATACTGCAATGTAAAATCGGTATCCCGTCACGGATTCCGCAGCAGGCGGCTGAAAAGTTGAAATTCGAAAATTCAGTATCGCGACGCTGTATCTGTCGCGCGTCGCCATTTGAACACATGTATTGGGCGTTTTCACATTTACCGACACCGGCACCGACACGACATCAGCACAGCACCGATATCGGCACGATATTGGCAGCATGTTTACACATTGCAACGATCACGGCACGTTTAGTTGTCGTGTGGCGTTCGAGGAAATGTCATTGCGGGATTTAACAAATTGTATTTGCTTTATTTATTATATTTAAGGCGCAAAAAACAAAATAAGCAAAGGATGTTATGGGTACATTCAATTGTAAAAGTGAGATATTTAGAGGGCACCTACTATACTCTGAGAAGTTGTCTAATGACCCAAACAAGTTTTTTAACTATTTTCGTATGAGCATAAATACATTTGACTACATAATATCGAATATAATTAATATGATCAAGAAGCAAGATACCCAATTTAATGTGATACCATATATTGTCATACCACCTGAAGAAATGCTAGCAGTGACAATAAGGTAAGGTTTTGGCATTGAAAAAATGAAAAAAAAAAGAAAACTATTTAAAGCTATATTATTTATTAAAAAAACAGGAACTTAAGATTATTTTATTATATCCATCCTCTAAAAATATAAATATTTCTTGCCAACTTTTCTCCCGAAGAATTTTGTTTCTATTATTGTCATTCGTTTTATCCCAAATACAGGGTTTCGATTCGACAAGTTCAATTAATGTAACAATATCATATCTGAAACCCATTTTTATTTAGTGTCAATTAAAAACTCAACAGCCGTCGACGACACGAGTGGGGTGACTGCCGCTCACCGACACGTCGTCACCTGTAACGACACGACACCGACATCTCGGCGAGTGTGAAAGCATTCCCATGATGTACACGATATTACGCGTCCACCGACATCGTTGTCGTTGTCGTGCCGGTGTCGTGTCGGCCAGTGTGAAAACGCCCATAAAGCCTGTTCCACAATGAGTCGTCCCGTTGTCGTTAGTCGTTGTCGGAAGTCGGGCGCATGCGTAGATGACGTTTTTATGACGTTTTTCGGTGTCGGAAGTCGACTGTCGCTTGTCGGGGCAAAGTTGACCAACTCTCATCTTTTCCGACTCCCGACTAGCGGCTAAAGATGATTTACTAATCTGTATCCAACATTTACAAGCTGCGAGCCAATACATAACGTTGGTTCGTAAATATATTGGCCCGCAAAAGAAATCAATGCAGAAGATGGTGGGCAAAACCGCATAATTTTCCATCAAATGGAGAGGTTTATGGAGCTTATGCTAACATTTTCTGCTTATTTTAAATTAAGCGATCAAGAGGAATTTCTTATTTTTTTTATATTGAAATAATGGTGAATCATTAACAATCAACGAAATCGACAAATTGTCTATTAAAAAGAAAGTATTTTAAATCAAGAGTCGATTGGTATGAGTATAGCTTTCAAAATTTCGAAAATTTTCGAATTTATCCTAGTAGAAGACTATTTTGAGAGGTCTGTTTTCTATTAACGATAGTTTAATGAACTATGGATGACGGAAAACGGTTGATACATGAAGTAGAAGTAAATTATATAGAAAAAAAGTATAATTCAAGGGATAATTTTCAGAATTTCGTAATCGTCTATGAGCAACATTTATGCCTTTTGTCATATAAAATTACCCTTTCCTGCACGAAGCGTCGCGACGCTTAAAAACGTCTATATCGGGTTTTGAATTCATTGTGATTGATTTTTATGCACAACATGGACATAGAAACTTAAAAAAATTCAAAATGTCATATCGCCTTCTACAATGACGTGTGAAGTCCGACCATACTATACACATTACACCTTCTGCTGTGGTAGTATCACCCACCGTTTATTAACCTATACGTAACACATCATATCAAAAGGTACGATATTAGCTGACAAGGGGGCGGGACATAGTTCGTGCGACATTATAGCGACAATCCGTTTGGATGTAGACTGTGTGTTGTTATCAGTTGTTATGTTTTTACGACTTCCGACTTCCGACAACGACTAACGACAACGGGACGACTCATTGTGGAACAGCCTTTAAGGCTGTTCCACAATGAGTCGTCCCGTTGTCGTTAGTCGTTGTTGGAATGCGCGGTAGACCACTGCGCACGTCATTACTGTCACTTTTGACAGTAATCGTATGCGCACTGGGCAACTGCGCATTCCGACAACGACAAACGTATCCGTTGCGACTTGATGTAGAATTGACCTAAAGCCTGTTCCACAATGAGTCGTCCCGTTGTCGTTAGTCGGTGTCGGAAGTCGGGCGCATGCGTAGATGACGTTTTTATGACGTTTTTCGGTGTCGGCAGCCGACTGTCGCTTGTCGGGACCAAGTTGACCAACTCTCATCTTTTCCGACTCCCGACTAGCGGCTACGTTACGAGCAACCAATCAGAGCGCACCTTATTGATATTTGAGTATTTGACAGAAATCAAAACTACTCGACCTAACGTAGTCTTTGTGGTGTTATTGTTGTATTCATCTCGACGAGATGATTTACTAATCTGTATCCAACATTTACAAGCTGCGAGCCAATACATAACGTTGGTTCGTAAATATATTGGCCCGCAAAAGAAAGCAATGCAGAAGATGGTGGGCAAAACCGCATAATTTTCCATCAAATGGAGAGGTTTGTGGAGCTTATGCTAACATTTTTACTTATTTTAAATTAAGCGATCACGAGGAATTTCTTAATTTTTTTTATATTGAAATAATGTTGAATCATTAACAATCAACGAAATCGACAAATTGTCTATTAAAAAGAAAGATTTTTAAATCAAGAGTCGATTGGTATGAGTATAGCTTTCAAAATTTCGAAAATGTTCGAATTTCTCCTAGTAGAAGACTATTTTGAGAGGTCTGTTTTCTATTAACGATAGTTTAATGAACTATGGATGACGGAAAACGGTTGATACATGAAGTAGAAGTAAATTATATAGAAAAAAAGTACAATTCAATGGATAATTTTCAGAATTTCCTAATGGTCTATAAGCAACATTTATGCCTTTTGTCATATAATATTACCCTTTCCTGCACGACGCGTCGCGACGCTTAAAAACTCGTCTATATCGGGTTTTGAATTTTTTGTGATTGATTTTTATGCACAACATGGACATAGAAACTTAAAAAAATTCAAAATGTCATATCGCCTTCTACAATGACGTGTGTACGTTATTATCTGACAAGGGGGCAGGGCATAGTTCGTGCGACATTATAGCGACAATCCGTTTGGATGTGGACTGTGTGTTGTTATCAGTTGTAATGTTTTTACTACTTCCGATTTCCGACAACGACTAACAACAACGGGACGACTCATTGTGGAACAGGCTTTAAGGCTGTTCCACAATGAGTCGCACCGGATACGTAAGTCGCTGACGGATGTCGGAAGTCGTAAAAACATAAGAACTGATAACAACACACAGTTCACATCCAAACGGATTGTCGCTATAATGTCGCACGAACTATGCCCCACACCCTTGTCAGATAATATCGTACCTTTTGATATGATGTGTTACGTATAGGTTAATAAACGGTGAGTGATACTACCACAGCAGAAGGTGTAATGTGTATAGTATGGTCGGACTGCGCGGTGGACGACTGCGCACGTCATTGTAGAAAGCGATATGAAATATTGAATTTTTTTAAGTTTCTATGTATGTTGTGCCATAAAATCAATCACATTGAGTTAAAAAACGGATATAGACGAGTTTCTTATAAGCGCCGTGCAGGAAAGGGTAATTTTATATGACAAAAGGCATAAACAATAAAAAAATACCCACTGGAAGCAAGATGGCTGGAAAGAGATTCAAAATAGTTTTCTACTAGCAAGAAATTCGAAAATTTTCGAAATTTTACATACCAACAACAAAGTTGATTTAAAAATCTTTCTTTTTAATAGACAATTTGTCGATTTCGTTGATTGTTAATGACAACAAAATTTCAATATAAATATTTAACTCTACTACTTTCAATAATCTACATGTTACTTAACCATAGTTTTCTATTTAACCATGACGTTGTTTTAATGCTGTCTCCGTGAGCAAGAAACCTGAAATAAGTATACATCTGTAACAGTAAATATCTTATGAGTCAACACAATAATCAAATTTACTTTAACGTTGCTGTTAAGCGAAACTCAGCAGTCAGTGATTCCCTGTTGCTCACTTTTGTTAATCGTTTTTTTACTATGGCAAGCAACAAATTAAATTGCGGCACACTCATACGAGTGAATTTAAAAAGGTTAGCATAAGCTCTATAAACCTCTCTATTTGATGGAAAATTAAGCGGTTTTACCCACCATTCCGCATTGCTTTCTTTTGCGGGCTTTATATTTACGAACCAACGTTATGTATTGGCTCGCAGCTTGTAAATTTTGGATACAGATTAGTAAATCGTCTTTCATCTCGTCGAGATGAATACAACAATAACACCACAAAGACTACGTTTTGATGGTGAGGTTGAGTAGTTTTGATTTCTGTCAAATATCAATAAAGTGCGCTCTGATTGGTTGCTCGTAACGTACCCGCGAGTCGTGAGTCGGAAAGGCTGTTCCACAATGAATCGTCCCGTTGTCGTTAGTCGTTGTCGGAAGTCGGGAGTAGTAAAAACATTACAACTGATAACAACACACAGTCCACATCCAAACGGATTGTCGCTATAATGTCGCAGGAACTATGCCCCGCCCCCTTGTTCTGACATAATATCGTACCTTTTGATATGATGTCTTACGTATAGGTTAATAAACGGTGGGTGATACTACCACAGCAGAAGGTGTAGTGTGTATAGTATGGTCGGACTGCGCACGTCATTGTAGAAGGCGATATGATATTTTGAATTTTTATGTATGTGGTGCATAAAAATCAATCACATTGAGTTCAAAAACCACTGGAAGAAAGATGGCTGGAGAGAGATTCAAAATAATCTTCGACCAGCAAGAAATTCGAAAAATTTCGAAATTTTACATAGCAACTACAAAGTTGATTTAAAAATCTTTCTTTTTAATAGACAATTTGTCGATTTCGTTGATTGTTAATGATAACAAAATTTAAAATATAAATATTTAACTCTACTACTTTTAATAATCTACATACAACTTAACCATAGTTTTCTATTTAACCATGACGTTGTTTTAATGTTGTCTCCGTCAGCAAGAAACCTGAAATAAGTACACATCTGTAACAGTAAATATCTTATGAGTCATGCCAATAATCAAATTTACTTTAACGTTGCTGTTAAGCGAAACTCTGCAGTCAGTGATTCCCTGTTGCTCACTTTTGTTAATCGTTTTTTTTTACCATGGCAAGCAACAAATTAAATTACGGCACACTCATACGAGTGAATTTAAAAAATTCCTCGTGATCGCTTAATTTAAAGTAACTAAAAAGGTTAGCATAAGCTCCATAAACCTCTCTATTTGATGGAAAATTATGCGGTTTTACCCACCATTCTGCATTGCTTTCTTTTCCGGGCTTTATATTTACGGACCAACGTTATGTATTGGCTCGCAGCTTGTAAATATTGGATACAGATTAGTAAATGTATTCATCTCGTCGAGATGAATACAACAATAACACCACAAAGACTACGTTTTGATGGTGAGGTTGAGTAGTTTTGATTTCTGTCAAATATAAATAAAGTGCGCTCTGATTGGTTGCTCGTAACGTAGTCGCGAGTCGGCAGTCGGAAAAGATGAGAGTTGGTCAACTTGGCCCCGACAAGCGACAGTCGACTGCCGACACCGAAAAATGTCAGAAAAACGTCATCTACGCATGCGCCCGACTTCCGACAACGACTAACGACAACGGGACGACTCATTGTGGAACAGGCTGAAAAGATGAGAGTTGGTCAACTTGGCCCCGACAAGCGACAGTCGACTTCCGACACCGAAAAACGTCATAAGAACGTCATCTACGCATGCGCCCGACTTCCGACAACGACTAACGACAACGGGACGACTCATTGTGGAACAGGTTTTAAGGCTGTTCCACAATGAGTCGTCCCGTTGTCGTTAGTCGTTGTCGGAATGCGCGGTAGACCACTGCGCACGTCATTACTGTCACTTTTGACAGTAATCGTATGCGCACTGGGCAACTGCGCATTCCGACAACGACAAACGTATCCGTTGCGACTTGATGTAGAATTGACCTTAAGCCTGTTCCACAATGAGTCGTCCCGTTGTCGTTAGTCGTTGTCGGAAGTCGGGCGCATGCGTAGATGACGTTTTTCTGACGTTTTTCGGTGTCGGCCGTCGACTGTCGCTTGTCGGGGCCAAGTTGACCAACTCTCATCTTTTCCGACTCCCGACTCGCGACTACGTTACGAGCAACCAATCAGAGCGCACATTATTTATATTTGACAGAAATCAAAACTACTCAACCTCACCATCAAAACGTAGTCTTCGTGGTGTTATTGTTGTATTCATCTCGACGAGATGGAAGACGATTTACTAATCTGTATCCAATATTTACAAGCTGCGAGCCAATACATAACGTTGGTTCGTAAATATAAAGCCCGGAAAAGAAAGCAATGCAGAATGGTGGGTAAAACCGCATAATTTTCCATCAAATAGAGAGGTTTATGGAGCTTATGCTAACCTTTTTACTTACTTTAAATTAAGCGATCACGAGGAATTTTTTAATTTCACTCGTATGAGTGTGCCGCAATTCAATTTGTTGCTTGCCATGGTAAGAAAACGATTAACAAAAGTGAGCAACAGGGAATCACTGACTGCAGAGTTTCGCTTAACAGCAACGTTAAAGTAAATTTGATTATTGTTATGACTCATAAGATATTTACTGTTACAGATGTGTACTTATTTCAGGTTTCTTGCTCACGGAGACAACATTAAAACAACGTCATGGTTAAATAGAAAACTATGGTTAAGTTATATGTAGATTATTAAAAGTAGTAGAGTTAAATATTTATATTTTAAATTTTGTTATCATTAACAATCAACGAAATCGACAAATTGTCTATTAAAAAGAAAGATTTTTAAATCAACTTTGTTGTTGCTATGTAAAATTTCGAAATTTTTCGAAGTTCTTGCTAGTCGAAGATTATTTTGAATCTCTCTGCAGCCATCTTTCTTCCAGTGGGTATTCTTTTTATTGTTTATGCTTTTTTCATATAAAAGTACCCTTTCCTGCACGGCGCTTATAAGAAACTCGTCTATATCGGTTTTTGAACTCAATGTGATTGATTTTTATGCACCACATACATAGAAACTTAAAAATTTAAAATGTCATATCGCCTTCTACAATGACGTGCGCAGTCCGACCATACTATACACATTACACCTTCTGCTGTGGTAGTATCACTCACCGTTTATTAACCTATACGTAAGACATCATATCCAAAGGTACGATATTATGTCAGAACAAGGGGGCGGGGCATAGTTCGTGCGACATTATAGCGACAATCCGTTTGGATGTGGACTATGTGTTGTTATCAGTTATAATGTTTTTACTACTTCCGATTTCCAACAACGACTAACAACAACGGGACGACTCATTGTGGAACAGCCTTAAAGCCTGTTCCACAATGAGTCGTCCCGTTGTCGTTAGTCGTTGTCGGAAGTCGGGCGCATGCGTAGATGACTTTTTTATGACGTTTTTCGGTGTCGGAAGTCGACTGTCGCTTGTCGGGGCCAAGTTGACCAACTCTCATCTTTTCCGACTCCCGACTAGCGGCTACGTTACGAGCAACCAATCAGAGCGCACTTTATTGATATTTGAGTATTTGACAGAAATCAAAACTACTCGAGCTAACGTAGTCTTTGTGGTGTTATTGTTGTATTCATCTCGACGCGATGAAAGATGATTTACTAATCTGTATCCAACATTTACAAGCTGCGAGCGAATACATAACGTTGGTTCGTAAATATATTGGCCCGCAAAAGAAATCAATGCAGAAGATGGTGGGCAAAACAGCATAATTTTCCATCAAATGGAGAGGTTTATGGAGCTTATGCTAACATTTTTTGCTTATTTTAAATTAAGCGATCACGAGGAATTTCTTAATTTTTTTTTATATTGAAATAATGGTGAATCATTAACAATCAACGAAATCGACAAATTGTCTATTAAAAAGAAAGTTTTAAATCAAGAGTCGATTGGTATGAGTATAGCGTTCAAAATTTCGAAAATTTTCGAATTTATCCTAGTAGAAGACTATTTTGAGAGGTCTGTTTTCTATTAACGATAGTTTAATGAACTATGGATGACGGAAAACGGTTGATACATGAAGTAGAAGTAAATTATATAGAAAAAAAGTACAATTCAAGGGATAATTTTCAGAATTTCCTAATCGTCTATGAGCAACATTTATGCCTTTTGTCATATAAAATTACCCTTTCCTGCACGAAGCGTCGCGACGCTTAAAAACGTCTATATCGGGTTTTGAATTCATTGTGATTGATTTTTATGCACAACATGGACATAGAAACTTAAAAAAATTCAAAATGTCATATCGCCTTCTACAATGACGTGTGAAGTCCGACCATACTATACACATTACACCTTCTGCTGTGGTAGTATCACCCACCGTTTATTAACCTATACGTAACACATCATATCAAAAGGTACGATATTAGCTGACAAGAGGGCGGGACATAGTTCGTGCGACATTATAGCGACAATCCGTTTGGATGTGGACTGTGTGTTGTTATCAGTTGTTATGTTTTTACGACTTCCGACTTCCGACAACGACTAACGACAACGGGACGACTCATTGTGGAACAGCCTTAAAGGCTGTTCGTAAAAACATAACAACTGATAACAACACACAGTCCACATCCAAACGGATTGTCGCTATAATGTCGCACGAACTATGTCCCGCCCCCTTGTCAGCTAATATCGTACCTTTTGATATGATGTGTTACGTATAGGTTAATAAACGGTGGGTGATACTACCACAGCAGAAGGTGTAATGTGTATAGTATGGCCGGACTTCACACGTCATTGTAGAAGGCGATATGACATTTTGAATTTTTTTAAGTTTCTATGTCCATGTTGTGCATAAAAATCAATCACAATGAATTCAAAACCCGATATAGACGTTTTTAAGCGTCGCGACGCTTCGTGCAGGAAAGGGTAATTTTATATGACAAAAGGCATAAATGTTGCTCATAGACGATTAGGAAATTCTGAAAATTATCCCTTGAATTGTACTTTTTTCTATATAATTTACTTCTACTTCATATATCAACCGTTTTCCGTCATCCATAGTTCATTAAACTATCGTTAATTTCTATTAACGATAGTTTAATGAACTATGGATGACGGAAAACGGTTGATATATGAAGTAGAAGTAAATTATATAGAAAAAAGTACAATTCAAGGGATAATTTTCAGAATTTCCTAATCGTCTATGAGCAACATTTATGCCTTTTGTCATATAAAATTTCTCCTAGTAGAAGACTATTTTGAGAGGTCTGTTTTCTAACAGACCTCTCAAAATAGTCTTCTACTAGGAGAAATTCGAAAATGTTCGATATTTTGAAAGCTATACTCATACCAATCGACTCTTGATTTAAAAATCTTTCTTTTTAATAGACAATTTGTCGATTTCGTTGATTGTTAATGATTCAACATTATTTCAATATAAAAAAATTAAAAAATTCCTCGTGATCGCTTAATTTAAAATAAGTAAAAATGTTAGCATAAGCTCCATAAACCTCTCCATTTGATTGAAAATTATGCGGTTTTGCCCACCATCTTCTGCATTGCTTTCTTTTGCGGGCCAATGTATTTACGAACCAACATTATGTATTGGCTCGCAGCTTGTAAATGTTGAATACAGATTAGTAAATCATCTTTCATCTCGTCGAGATGAATACAACAATAACACCACAAAGACTACGTTAGGTCGAGTAGTTTTGATTTCTGTCAAATACTCAAATATCAATAAAGTGCGCTCTGATTGGTTTCTCGTAACGTAGCCGCTAGTCGGGAGTCGGAAAAGATGAGAGTTGGTCAACTTGGCTCCGACAAGCGTCAGCCGACTGCCGACACCGAAAAACGTCAGAAAAACGTCATCTACGCATGCGCCCGACTTCCGACAACGACTTACGACAACGGGACGACTCATTGTGGAACAGCCTTTGAGGCTGTTCCACAATGAGTCGTCCCGTTGTCGTTAGTCGTTGTCGGAATGCGCGGTAGACGACTGCGCAAGTCATTACTGTCACTTTTGACAGTAATCGTATGCGCACTGGGCAACTGCGCATTCCGACAACGACAAACGTATCCGTTGCGACTTGATGTAGAATTGACCTCAAAGGCTGTTCCACAATGAGTCGTCCCGTTGTCGTTAGTCGTTGTCGGAATGCGCGGTAGACCACTGCGCACGTCATTACTGTCACTTTTGACAGTAATCGTATGCGCACTGGGCAACTGCGCATTCCGACAACGACAAACGTATCCGTTGCGACTTGATGTAGAATTGACCTAAAGGCTGTTCCACAATGAGTCGTCCCGTTGTCGTTAGTCGTTGTCGGAAGTCGGGCGCATGCGTAGATGACTTTTTTATGACGTTTTTCGGTGTCGGAAGTCGACTGTCGCTTGTCGGGGCCAAGTTGACCAACTCTCATCTTTTCCGACTCCCGACTAGCGGCTACGTTACGAGCAACCAATCAGAGCGCACTTTATTGATATTTGAGTATTTGACAGAAATCAAAACTACTCGACCTAACGTAGTCTTTGTGGTGGTGTTATTGTTGTATTCATCTCGACGAGATGAAAGATGATTTACTAATCTGTATCCAACATTTACAAGCTGCGAGCCAATACATAACGTTGGTTCGTAAATATATTGGCCCGCAAAAGAAATCAATGCAGAAGATGGTGGGCAAAACCGCATAATTTTCCATCAAATGGAGAGGTTTATGGAGCTTATGCTAACATTTTTTGCTTATTTTAAATTAAGCGATCACGAGGAATTTCTTAATTTTTTTTTTATATTGAAATAATGATGAATCATTAACAATCAACGAAATCGACAAATTGTCTATTAAAAAGAAAGTATTTTAAATCAAGAGTCGATTGGTGTGAGTATAGCTTTCAAAATTTCGAAAATTTTCGAATTTATCCTTGTAGAAGACTATTTTGAGAGGTCTGTTTTCTATTAACGATAGTTTAATGAACTATGGATGACGGAAAACGGTTGATACATGAAGTAGAAGTACATTATATAGAAACAAAGTACAATTCAAGGGATAATTTTCAGAATTTCCTAATCGTCTATGAGCAACATTTATGCCTTTTGTCATATAAAATTACCCTTTCCTGCACGAAGCGTCGCGACGCTTAAAAACGTCTATATCGGGTTTTGAATTCATTGTGATTGATTTGTATGCACAACATGGACATAGAAACTTAAAAAAATTCAAAATGTCATATCGCCTTCTACAATGACGTGTGAAGTCCGACCATACTATACACATTACACCTTCTGCTGTGGTAGTATCACCCACCGTTTATTAACCTATACGTAACACATCATATCAAAAGGTACGATATTAGCTGACAAGGGGACGGGACATACTTCGTGCGACATTATGGCGACAATCCGTTTGGATGTGGACTGTGTGTTGTTATCAGTTGTTATGTTTTTACGATTTCCGACTTCCGACAACGACTAACGACAACGGGACGACTCATTGTGGAACAGGCTTTATGACGTTTTTCGGTGTCGGAAGTCGACTGTCGCTTGTCGGGGCAAAGTTGACCAACTCTCATCTTTTCCGACTCCCGACTAGCGGCTACGTTACGAGCAACCAATCAGAGCGCACTTTATTGATATTTGAGTATTTGACAGAAATCAAAACTACTCGACCTAACGTAGTCTTTGTGGTGTTATTATTGTATTCATCTCGACGAGATGAAAGATGATTTACTAATCTGTATCCAACATTTACAAGCTGCGAGCCAATACATAACGTTGGTTCGTAAATATATTGGCCCGCAAAAGAAATCAATGCAGAAGATGGTGGGCAAAACCGCATAATTTTCCATCAAATGGAGAGGTTTATGGAGCTTATGCTAACATTTTTTGCTTATTTTAAATTAAGCGATCACGAGGAATTTCTTAATTTTTTTTTATATTGAAATAATGGTGAATCATTAACAATCAACGAAATCGACAAATTGTCTATTAAAAAGAAAGTATTTTAAATCAAGAGTCGATTGGTGGGAGTATAGCTTTCAAAATTTCGAAAATTTTCGAATTTATCCTTGTAGAAGACTATTTTGAGAGGTCTGTTTTCTATTAACGATAGTTTAATGAACTATGGATGACGGAAAACGGTTGATACATGAAGTAGAAGTAAATTATATAGAAAAAAAGTACAATTCAAGGGATAATTTTCAAGGGACAATCCGTTTGGATGTGGACTGTGTGTTGTTATCAGTTGTAATGTTTTTACTACTTCCGATTTCCGACAACGACTAACAACAACGGGACGACTCATTGTGGAACAGCCTTTAGTCTGTAAGCAGTCTAAACGACAAAGTTTTCCTGCAACAAATATTTATTCGACGAAGAAAATGAACTGCACTATCTGCAACATTTTCCGTTATTATTTTTACTATTTTGACCATCTTTCAAAAAAATGTTTGTATTACTTAGGCGTTTATTGTAAAAAAAGATCGATTAGAACTAGTTTCGTTTCATATTATTACACGATAAAAGTTCATACAGAAAGTTTTAACTATTTCTTAAGATAACGGAAATACCGACTACTGCAACTCTAATGTAATTTAATTAAACGCGCAAAATTCAGATTTGAATAAAAAGAAAAAAAATAAGAAAATATGTATATATGTAAAGGATATTCTCCGACAGAGAAAAAATAATAATTATTTAATAATGTATCAATATCCCACATTCGAATACCATTATTCTAGCGTTTAATATTGCACCGCATGTAGAACGCAACCATTTGCGTTCAAGCGGTGTAAGCAAAAAAAGGTCGATTCTCGGGCATTTCGGTCGATGATAAAAACAAGTGCTAGTTGTATGACGCGCGACAACACACGTCGCGACGTTTGTTGAGCGTGCTAGTTAGCCAGAAAGAATACGATTTTGTCATTCCCAACGGGGAACCCGGTGCGTACAAAACGCGACGTTATAACAGCACGTGTAGCGATACCCTAAGTTACAAGTTGGACTTTTTTATCTGAATAATAGTTATTGTAAATTGCCCAATTATTCAGTATGGCAATTTGTACACATTCAAATAAGACTTTCCGGTGCCACTTTATACAATTTATTGCCGGACTGTAATAGGAAATTATCTGATCAGAAATGTCAATGCCGCATTGTATTCTGCTATAATCAACTATTATTTGTGGGGAGAGTCAGCACACGCAAGCAAGGTATTCTGCACGCAGAAACAGGCATCCGTGCCATTGAGCAGGTGGAGCAAACAAGGCACTGTACACCACTATTTGAGAAATTGCCAGCAGCTTATGTGTACCAACAACTGCTAAGAGCAAAAGGTGAGGTACCCTCCCTTCAAACAAGAGGCGGAACAATGAAACACACTAAGAAACACAAATCAGATCGACATCCCATTTCATCGCATCAACACAACGGCACAACAGCACAGACACCTTGAATTATACAACGGCCTTCCGGAGTTATGGTGGGAAAAGCCACGGAAAATACTACAGAGGGACGTGTAAATACTACTTTTATCAAAGGTGGCGCCACAGTAGAAGAATTTTTTCAATTCACTAAAACCATGTAACCGTATTCTTACCAATATTTGTTATACAGGGTTAGCCAAAATTACCGGAACACCCAAATAATTCTACAACGGTAAAAAATTTCGAAAAAATTCAAACAAAAGCTTTTAGACTTTAAACAATCCATCGTTCAAATATAATTTGAATATACAGGGTGTTCATTTTATTATAGAAATCGCGTAAATCTTTTGTTTTCAAATGGAACGCCCTGTATCTTTTTACATTTTATAATTTTAGGACTAATTCTGGACATTGTTTATTAAAATAATTTTTTTATAAAATGCATCATTTTTGCGTTTTAAGCAATTCATTAAAATTAGTCAAAATTACCGCAACACCCAAATAATTCTTCATCGGTAAAAGAATTTCGAAAAACATTCAAACAAAAGTTTTTTTACTTTAAACAAGCTATCGTTTAAATATATTTTTAATATACAGGGTGTTTATTTTATTATGGAAGTATAAGATCTTTTCCTTTTTCTCATTAAACGTCCTGTACATTTTTATTTTTTAATTCTAAAAATTTCTTTTCAAGTAGGTTTTTATAAATTTATTCATTTTTTTAATTATCAGCAATTAATCAAAACTCCAAAACATTTGTTTTAGCCGAGCGGATAAATAATAACAATGTGAAGAAAAATTAACAAAACAATTAAATTAAAGTTTCAAACCGCCATCCCTGAGCGGCTTGACAATGCCCCAACCTATCAACAAATTCCCGTAAACAGTTGTCTAAATGATCGACAGTAATACTCTGAACTTCGTCCACTATCCTCTGCTTCAACGCATCAATATTTTGCAGCCTATTGGTGTAAACCTTGGACTTTAGGTGGCCCCAAATAGAAAAATCCAGTATTTGTAAATCCGGCGACCTGGGTGGCCATTCAATGGATCCTCTCCTTCAATCCACCTCTGCGGGAAAATTGAATTTAAATAATTCCGAACTTGGACACCGTAATGCGGCGGTGCACCATCTTGTTGAAACCAAATATTATTCAGATCTTCGTTGAATATAACTAGGAGATGAGGTATTACTTCATTTTATGCTCAATATTCCCATAAAACCGGAAGAAATCACTGAAAGGACAATAGTTTTAATGTGGTAAGCTATCCAACATTGCATCCTTCAAATCAATTCTTAATTTGAAGTTCAGGAGTTTTGACTAATTTCTTATAACTAAAAAATTATGAAATTTATAAACAAATTATTCCAATAAAAAATTATTAGAATTAGTCTTAGAATTATAAAATGTAAAAATATACAGGATATTCCATTTGAAAAAAAAGTTAACCAAATTTGCATAAAAAATGAACAGCCTGTATATTAAAAATATATTTTAATGATAGCTTGTTTAATGTCAAAAACTTTTGTTTGAATGTTTTTTGAAATTTTTTTACCGATGGCGAATTATTTGGGTGTTCCGGTAATTTTGACAAATTTAAATTAATTGCTTAAAACTCAAAAATGATGCATTTTATAAAAAAATTATTTTAATAAACAATGTCCAGAATTAGTCCTAAAATTATAAAATGTAAAAAGATACAGGGTGTTCCATTTGAAAAAAGAAAATTTACGCGATTTCTATAATAAAATGAACACCCTGTATATTCAAAATATATTTGAACGATGGATTGTTTAAAGTCTAAAAACTTTTGTTTGATTTCTTTTTTGAATTTTTTTACCGTTGTAGAATTATTTGGGTGTTCCGGTAATTTTGGCTAACCCTGTATATTGCTTTTTGCTTATTGTTTTATGACGGTGTCCATGTAATTATATTTACCATATGGAAATAACGCTATCTATCTATCTATCTATCACTTTAGGTTTTGATCTAGCTTCTTTTCTGTTTTTTCTTTTTACAGATTATCCTGTACCGCTTATTTCTTTTTATTGTATATGTATTTTCACCGTGGTAAGTCGAAATTATGTAAATATCTTTTTGTCTTTGTATTTTGGGGTCCGGATTCCGTCGCTCTTTTGCATTCCTACAACCTCTCTTTTCTGAAATTTATTACATTTTTCTTGCTCTGGCAACCCCTTTCTATTTACATTTTATCTGTCCACAATACTCAGTTTTCGGATTCTTCAGGTAAGGTGCGAAAGGTATGCTGCTACACCAGTTGTCTGCAACCATAATTCGCCCTTCATTTAGCAGTGGTGCAGCGAAAGACAGATCCGGAATGATCGAGGCCAGGTAATAAATTAAACGATCCTTGGCTTGGGCGCAGTAAATTGAAAAACTCCAGACATAACCCGTCATTTCACACAATTTGAATAAGTTTATTACGTATTTACTCGCCTTGCCAATGTTATACTGACGAAACTGAAGTCCATAATTTCATCCACGAAAATTGTCTCACCAGGAGTACAAACTTCTTGAAGCTTTTTTTTGTAAATGGCTTTGTATATCAGAAATTTTATGTAACTTGCCACACGCCAGTTTCTCAAAATTAATGTAATATCTATTATAGGACTGACTAACAGAGTTTATATAAAAAAAAACGAAAAAAAGATCGTTTTTCTAGTAATTAGCCCTGATGTGCAAGAATAACACACACTGGTTAATGAAACTTCGTGAAATTGTAGTAGCTATAATAGGCTTTCTGGATGAGTTGTCTCTCACTGTTGTTTTCGTTTTCATTCCGAATTTTCCTTATTGCGAATTAAAGAAAAATCCCTAAAAGCAGAGTATTGTCAACACTGCATTTTGGTTACAGATTGGAATAAAAGAGAGCAGTGGCGCGTTATCCCATGAGCAAATTGGGCATTTGCCCAGGGTTTATACTCGAAGCACGCCCAACCTAGTTACCGTCAATCCTGTACTGATGTAGCTGTTCTACTTCTCGAAAATGAAATCACATGACATTTGCCATGATTGACAAATAACTGGCTGTCCCCGCAAAACGCACCAAAACTATCAAGATCCTGCTGCAAGTGAATGCAGTCGATGTCAGAATGAACAGACATAAATATTTTCATGTCGTCGGCATACAGGAGACATTCTGCATACCGGAAACAATTGACAACGTTATTAATGTACAACAAGAACAGCAGCGGGCCGAGATGGCTCCCCTGTGGGATATAGAAAAGTGGATAATCATTCGGTCGACAGAAAGATAATATTTTTACATATACACGTTCCACAACAACGTACCAACACAAACTTATGTTCAGTGGTTTTAATGGAACAATAGCTATATTATTGCAGTTTTTGATTAATATTTGTATCCTAATCATTTTTTCAACAACTTTTTTCAAAATCAGCATATTGACACGCATATCGCTCGCATCCGTGCGTTTTATTCGTCACGGACGACGCACCGTGCCGGACGTATGACGAAAATCAGCACATTGACACGCATATAGCTCGCACGACACGAAATGTTTACCGGGGTTGTGTGCGACGCTTTGTGTACTGTTTTGATCGGCACTCATGCGTGTGGATACATAAACGCACGCGTGCGAGCGATATTGCACTCATCGCACCGAAAAATTACGCGCGATGATTTCGTGCGTCGCACGATTGTTATCTGGGTAGGTTAGGCTTTGGTAGTGTCCACCTCCTTTTCTTGATATGACAATTTTGCCTAACAGATGTCATAGGCCTCAATAGCTCAGTTGGATAGAGCATTGTGCTAGCGACACAAATGTCCCTGGTTCAAATCCAGATTGTGGCTGTAATTATTAATTAATTTATCTACGACTCACATATAATAAGTTCATTGCATACGACTCTATGACTATATAATCCCCATCATTATTACACGCCAATGATTATAATGACACTAGCATTGTATAATAATGACAGTTCGTTCAAATAATGACTTCATTATTTGAACGAACTGTCATCATTATATGACGCTAGTGTCAAAGTCTGTCAAAACTTACGTAGATGACAGTTATGTGACAGTTCGCCTCGCCATCATTGACAAATACCTTTAAAATATTTTATATAAAATGGAATTTATGAGTCGTAGATAAAACGTCGTATGTTTACATGCTCGCCTACGGCTCGCGTATAAACTTCATGCTCGCGGTTTATATCCTTAGTTATGTGCTCGTCAAATAATATACTATTAAAATTTACATCCCACCTGTATATCACCTTTATACATTGATTATCTTTCTGAGATGTCATAGGCCTCGATAGCGCAGTTGGATAGAACATCGTGCTAGCGACACAAAGGTCCCTGATTCAAATACAGGTTGTGGCTGTAATCTTTAATTTATTTAAAAGTTACATCCCGATTCCCGCCTGTATGTATATCACCTTCATACATTGATTATTTTTCGGAGATATCTTGAAATTAATTTAAAAAACGTGCATTTTTCTAAAAATACTTCTGAGAATTCTGAATAATTCTGAAAAACTAACAAGGATAAACAAACAAAAGAACTTATTTTGGATGGTAAAAATATCGCACTTTTCGACTATTCCTATTGATTTGCGATTACAATATGACTCATCCCGAATAACTGGAGGTTTGCTACATGTCAAATAACTTAAGAATATAAATGGAATACCTGTATATCTTGACATACTTCGCAAGATCCGTAAACCAGTTTTTGGAAAATGCCTAACTCAACAGTTACAAAGTTACTAAACATCTAGTTTCATTTAACTTATGCACAATAATTCATTAATATAAAACATTTAGTTGCCATAACGAATTTCAACAATCGCACAAATGTAATGACATGAAACAAAATAATTGCAAACTTCAATTATGACATACACAAACGAATATAACCATCCAAAAATAAATATGAAAAGAAATATAAATGGAATACCTGTATATAAATGAATTTTTTTTTTTTTTTTTTTTTTTTGGGATGTCGCCATGTGCACAAAGCCTGTAGGCTTGTCTGTGCGGCGGTCGTGGAGACGGAGTATTTTTAAAATCCCTGCCTAACCTGGGCTTGAACCCTGGGGTTCATAGTGGAAGGCATTCGCCTTATCCACTAGGCCACCTCCGCTCCTATACCTCTTGATACCTCTTGACAAATTTCGCAAGATCAGTAAACCAGTTTTTGGAAACAGCTACAAAGTTACTAAACATCTAGTTTCATTTAACTTATGCACAATAAATCATTAATATAAAACATTTAGTTGCCAATGTTGCCAGGACGATTTTCAACAATCGCACAAATATAATGACATGAAATAAAATAATTGCAAACTTCAATTATGAAATACGGAAATGAATATAATCATCCAAAAATTTGTTTGTTTAAGTACCAATCGAAAATTGTTTAAAATTTATATTAAATATCTGTGATCCTAATTATTTAAAGAATATGAATGAGTTCTTGGGTTGGTTGTAGTGGCCCAAAGTTTAGCCAGATAAATTGCCTGTTGTATTTATTTAAAATATCCCAAAGGGTATATTCCAATTACTACAAAGAACAAAATCAGGGAGTGCATTGGTAAATATGTGGTCGTTTCTGTAGACACCCTAGTATTTTCGTACACATATAACACAGTATTAAAGTTACAGTAATACTGTCATAAGATGGAATAAGTAAATAAAAGGTAAACTGTAAACTGAATGAATAATAATTATTTCAGTACGATTTTCATAAGTGCACATATTTGTCTTCTCAGGTTAATGTGTTTATGTCTTCGGATTCTCGGTGGACATATTACATTTTCCATCATTTCTACGGAAATTATTTGACAACGCTCTCTTATTCTTCATGTTTATCGTAGCTGTGATACCCCAAAAATTTCTTCCTCATGTCTCCACAGTAAGATATCAAACGGGCAATCTAATTTGCCAGAGCGTTGGACTACCTACATAAAGAATTTAACGTCTTTTATAAATATTAATTAAACAATTTTGGCGGGAACAATTTTTAACATGCTGCTGCATGAAGAGAAGAATTATTACATTTGTGAGATTGTTGAATTTTGGCGTACCATCTAGATATTTAATATTAATTTATGAATTGTTGTTATAAATGTCGAATAGATGCTTATCAACTTTTTACTAATTTATCGATCATTTGAAGTATGTTAAGACATACAGAAAGTTCCATTTCCCATTTTTAAGTTTTGTGACATTTAGCATACCTTCAATTATTCGGGATGTAACCCAGATAACAATCGTGCGACGCACGAAATCATCACGCGTAATTTTTCGGTGCGATGAGTGCAATATCGCTCGCACGCGTGCGTTTTGTATCGACACGCATGAGTGCCGATCAAAACAATACACAATGCGTCGCAAGTTCGGCACGATGCGTCGTCCGTGACGAATAAAACGCACGGGTGCGAGTGATATGCGCCGCATATCGCCACTCGAGTGAGAATGCGGGCGATATGAACCTCCATTGATGACGCATCTGCGTGATCATATGAACGCACGTGCGGTTGCAATTGCATCATTATGCGCCGCACGATTGTTATCTGGGAATATAAGAATCGCAAATCAATAATAACTGTCAAAAAGTGCGATATTTTTACTATGCAAAATGCGTCTTTTTTTGTTTCCTTATTCCTTGTAAGTTATCTCAGACTATTTTTTTTACCACAGACTAAAATATTTATTCATTTCAGAATAACTCGGAAACACTTGATAACAGCCTAATACAAGTTGTTGTCAAAACGATTAGGATACAACTCTTAATCAAAAACTGCAATAATATACCTAATGTTCCATTAAAACCACGGAACATAAGTTTGTGTTGGTACGTCGCTGTAGAACATGTACCTATACATGAAAATATTTGCTTTCTGTGGACCGAATAATTATTATTATTATGGATTTCAGTAGTAGGCGGGTTCAGAATCCGATGAGACAACTGAGTCTTTTGGAGGAGTGTCACACTTTCGCAGTACAGTTACACTGCATACCCTATCACAGTTTGATTATATCCCAGATAACAACCGTGCGACGCATAATGATGCAATTGCAACCGCACGTGCGATCATATGATCACGCAGATGCGTCATCAATGGAGGTTCATATCGCCCGCATTCTCACTCGAGTGGCGATATGCGGCGCATAACGCTCGTACCCGTGCGTTTTATTCGCCACGGACGACGGATCGTGCCGAACGTATGACGAAAATCAGCTTATTGACTCGCATATCGCTCGCACCCGTGCGCTTTATTAGTCATGGACGACGCATCGTGACGAATGTATAACGAAAATCAGCATATTGACACGCATATCGCTCGCACCTGTGCGTTTTATTCGTCATGGACGACGCACCGTGCCGGACGTATGACGAAAATCAGCATATTGACACGCATATAGCTCGCACGACACGACGAAATGTTTGCCGGGGTTGTGTGCGACGCATTGTGTATTGTTTTGCCCGGCACTCATGCGTGTGGATACATAAACGCACGCGAGCGAGCGATATTGCACTCATCGCACCGAAAAATTACGCGTGATGATTTCGTGCGTCGCACGATTGTTATCTGGGATATCACAGTTCGTCACATGTTATATCACAGTTTTAAAAGTTCAATTAGTTTGTATGTTTGCAGTCATTAAACAAAGGATTTATGAAGTGTAATAAACGAACGTGCTGTTCCAATCCCTCATGTCGTTATCAAGGCAGTTTTTAAATTGATTCTTGGATGTTGAGTTTATTGTATTGCTGTGTAGGGCGTTCCAGTGATATACCACTCTGTTCGACAAGAAGTTTCTTCTAAGCAGCTTATTGCACTTTTCCTTCGAAAGCTTCATATTATGTCCCCTGTTAATATGATATATGTTGCACAGGCTACAGGCATAGTGTCCATTTAAGATTTTGAAAGTTTCGATTAGATCCCCTCTAGTTCTGCGGTCTTTCATTGTGGTAAGGTTCAGCCGAGACAATCTGGTTTCATAAGACAAATCCTGGACGTCATGTGGAAGTTTGGTGGACCGCCTTTGAACCCGCTCTAGTTGTTCAATATCTTACAAGTAGAAAGGGTTCCAGATCGACTAAGCGTACTCGAGTTTTGGCCGCACATATGACTTGTATAGTTTTGATATCATTTCTTTAGAGTGGTCTTTGAAGGATGTTCGAATGAGGTATGTTATTGAATTTGCCCTCTGTTACATCAGTGCCCAGATAACAATCGTGCGACGCACGAAATCATCACGCGTAATTTTTCGGTGCGATGAGTGCAATATCGCTCGCACGCGTGCGTTTATGTATCCACACGCATGAGTGCCGATCAAAACAATACACAATGCGTCGCACACAATCCCGGTAAACAGGGCCACGAAGAAGCATCGGTGACGACGAGATGAAGGCATCATGCTAGCTACAATGCTAGCGTACTTTTGTTTTATTATTATAATTCTAGCAAGTAAATGATGAAAAATAAATTTAGGTTTTTCTAAATATATATATATTTTTATAAAGTACGCTTTATAATAAAAAATCCTATTCTTTTAATTCATGCATTGCGATCGGAAATATGTCTACATGCCAAATTTTCCAATTTTTGTTTATAACAATTAATTTATACATTCGAAATCTGAAGAAACAAATCTGTTCAAATGCAAAACTTCAACTGGACGGGACAAATTTTCGATATTTTGAAAATTTTTAAAAATTTTTGAAAATTTTCCAGATTTGTTTTTAGTAATTGCATTGCAAAACTTCAACTCGACTGGAAAAATTTAAAATTTTTGGAAAATTCTCAAAATTTTTTTTTGTCCGTCACCGGAAATCTGTCCACATGCAAAATCTACTCGATTGGACCACTTTCCAAAATTTGAAAACTTGACAAATTTTGGAAAATATTTCCATTTCTTATTATTGATTCATGCGTTGCATCGGAAATCTGTCCACATTCAAAATTTTCCATTTTTTATAAACGTATTCATGGCACCGGAAATCTGTTCACATGCAAAATTTCAACTCGATTGGACATTGAGAAGTAGGTAAAATATCAATTACTAGATTTGAACGTAACAAATAAACGGAAGTGAAGATAAACGTAGATTAGTGAATAATATCATATTCATAGTATATTTCACAATAAAAGTAACCTATTTGCGATTATTCAATAATTTCTTACAAAGTTATGGTAATTTTTTAGTTCTTAGAAATTAAGGTGGTCATTCTGCAACTGCGCGCGGCGCGGCGTTGTGGGAATAATAACAAAAAGACTAGAACAGCCATTTTGCTTTGGCCTTTGCCTCTCTTTAGTTGTTATCAAGTAAAGAACAATAAATCAAATACGTGGTAAGTATCTGTTGGCTATTGATTCATATTTATAATAATTAACGGGCGTTTTATGATTCTTTTTAGAAACAACTCAAGCCGAATAAACAATAATAAACAAGAGTGTGAAGGTTGATATGGAATATGGAATGATACACAGAATAGAATGAAACCTCCCATAACTCGTGACCCGTTTCATCATCGAAAGCCTGCAATTTTATATAGAATATCAACCTCCATGAAGCGTACAGCGATGGTATTGTTGGTTGGCGTTGGATGAGTTCACGGTACTGGTGGCTGAACTCGGCAAGAACTTCAAATAGTCACTGTTTGGGTAGTCCTTCTCAGGGACCATGAACGGTTGCCTGTTTTGGTTTTAGGCGAGGTGTGTAGCGGTT
The DNA here is from genome assembly GCA_963966075.1 of Aphodius sticticus. Taxonomy (NCBI): domain Eukaryota; kingdom Metazoa; phylum Arthropoda; class Insecta; order Coleoptera; family Scarabaeidae; genus Aphodius; species Aphodius sticticus. The sequence goes on along the minus strand of OZ014508.1, from coordinate 43,793,247 downwards.
AGAAATAGCGGAGACAACTGCATTTAACATTGTTGGCCGTAGACAAGCGCTTTTGCCGTAGCCACCCGAGTACACAGAAATCCTTTTAAATAGGTTTAGCCCTCTATCTCACTCTCAAAAAGTGGTTCTATTTTTGACTGACGCTTCTTTCATGACTGGACATTTGATTTACTCCATCACGTTTGGAACGTGGTTCCCTTTTCGAGTGTTGCGTCTTATAGGATGTCTAGTCTTTCGCTTGACTATAGAATAAGCAAACGTATGTCACCGGGAATAAAGAAACCGACCTATCTGTCTAGCACGGTTAGGGCGTTTTGCTGTGACCTGGCGTGAGGAAAGCGACCGTAGTGACTGAAAGCAATTTGGTCAGTTTCTTTATTTCCTGTTCTGACGGATAATGATTTTTCGTATAGTGTTGAATTTAAAACAATTTCTATGCAAATATTGCATGCCTAAAATAGTCGCATTTTTTGATAAAAAATTGTTAAGTACCCTGTTTATACCTGGTTTTGTAATAAAATAAATATTAATAAAAGAAATAATTGACTCTCATTTATAAAAATAAGCCGTGACGTCACACTAGCACGTTCAATGCAAGTGTGAGGGCGAAATCTGTTCTTATTGCGCCATTACTCGTGCATTTCGTCGTGTTGTGCGAGCTATATGCATGTCAATATGCTGATTTTCGTCATACGTCCGGCACGGTGCGTCGTTCGTGACGAATAAAATGCACGCGTGCGAGCGATATGCGTGTCAATATGCTGATTTTCGTCATACATTCGGCACGGTGCGTCTTCCGTGACTAATAAAACGCACGCGTGCGAGCGATATGCGTGTCAATATGCTGATTATCGTCATACATTCGGCACGGTGCGTCGTCCGTGACGAATAAAACGCACGTGTGCGAGCGATATGCGCCGCATATCGCCACTCGAGTAAGAATGCGGGCGATATGAACCTCCATTGATGACGCATCTGCGTGATCATGTGAAGGCACGTGCGGTTGCAATTGCATCATTATGCGTCGCACAATTGTTATCTGGGTGATGTGCGTCTCCCACTTTAGGTCTGTTGTGACTATGATTCCAAGGTCTTTCTGCTTAGCAACTGATGTTATTGGCGTTTGTTGGAGAAAGTAGTCGTGTTTTGGATTATTTTGACCGATGTGCAGTAGGGTGCACTTGGAATCGTTCAGAGGCATTTTCCATTTCTTAGTCCACTCTTTTATGCTGACTAGATCTTCTTGAAGATTATTGTGATGTACTAGAGCAGGGGTGGCCAACAAGTCGATCGCGATCAACCGGTCGATCACGAAGCCATTTTTGGTCGATCGCTCGCGATGTCTTGACTTAATGTATGATGGAGGATTTAGTCACGGTTACATGGTAGCAAATAAGCTTGACTATAACCCTATTAACAAAACGGTTGTTAACTAATTGCCCAATATACTACTTGAACAGTGAACACCTTTGATTTTCTCCCTAAGTATATAACCCTATTGTTAGCGAATGTGGAAGATGAAAGAAAGTTTCCGATCAAGAATCAAGTTTTGATCTCACAGAACTGTCCGTTTACCGATAGCAGTTTTTTGCTTATCGCATTGTAACAAAAACCGTTAACAGTAAAAAGTGAGTCCAGTTACTCATGTATTTACAAATAAGCATGTTTATAATTTTCTATCACTGGCCCAATGTCCGAATTAATCAAACAAATAAAAAACTCCTAATACGGCCAATCCCAACTATAGCTTTGCTCTCAAAGCCAGTTGTCCTCAATGATAAACTTGGTCTCAGTAACTCATTCAAACTTCCTTTCGACAATTCATAATTTGCCGAAATTCATAGGTGTTACTTATTCAACAATAATCAAGTTGCCAACATGTATTTCTTTTCCTTTTGCGTTCAAAACGCTAAAATTTGTAACACAAAACATAGTCAAATAAATGCAAAAAGCAAACTTTCAGCTCAGCTACGTATATATTAGCATGTTACGCTAGGTATAACGTTTCAGCCAAACAAAATAACCAAATATTCGCAAGGGGTCAGCCTTTCAGCTCATGAACATAAACAAATAAGCAAAGGACCAATCATTCAGTTTAACAAGATAAACAAATATTAGCAACAATATATCCAACAATATAAACAAATATTATCAAATTGGTAACTTTTCATCTCAACACGATAAACAAATATTAGCAAACGGCTCATCTTTCATCTCAAAATCTAAACAAATATTATCAAAGGGACAACTATTCATCTCAAGAAGATAAAAAAATATTAGCAAAGGGCTAACCTTTCAGCTCAAAACCATTCAGATATTAGCAAAGGGCTAACCTTTCAGCCAAACAAAATAAATTACCTACCACGCCAGTAAAGGGCTGACACAAATATGTATTAGCAAAAAAAGGGCTAACCTTTCAGCCAAACAAAATAAATTAACATTTGAGTAAAGAGCTGACGTTCAACTCGACAAGATAAACAAATATTCGCAAATGACTAACCTTTCAACTCAACAAGATACAAATATTAGCAAAGGGCTATCCTTCAAACCCAATCAAATATGTTAATATTACTCGTAGATAAACAACGTAGGTAGATAAACAAGTTGTTTCAGTACGAGATGAACTCCCACGATCTATTGATAGATTAATAAGTCTAAAATTTATAGAAAATAAGTCTAAAAATCTTCCTTGTTAATTTTCCTGGCAAAAAAAGTGTCGCGAAATCTTAAATTTTCAGCCATACTGTGCATTTTTATAATGAACTCTGTAAATACAAAAAGTTGAGTCAGGAAATTTATTTTCTTTATGCCTTTATATCCTAACTTAATTTTGCATATCTACTACCCATAGCTCGCGGAACTGCTACGCCTATGACAACATGTCGATCGCGGCACATTTGAAAGATAAAAGGTAGATCTTAAGTGGACAAAAGTTGGCCACCCCTGTACTAGAGTGTTACGGTACAGGTTACCATCAGCTGCGAAGGATGCATTTTTAGTTTTAAGTCCTTGGTACAAATCGCTCAGGTATGTAATAAAAAGTAGAGGTCCCAGGGCTGAGCCCTGGGTCACTCCGCTGCACACATGGCGTTGCCTTGACAGGGCTGTGCCAACTCGCACTTGAAAGGTACGGCCAGACAAGAAACCCTGACCGATCAGCTGCAGCAAATCACCCCCGACTCCAAAGTGCTTAATTTTGTAATTAATATATTCGATTGGTATCTTGTCAAAGGCTTTCTCAAAGTCGAGGTAAATCACGTCTGTTGGTTCATGGTTGTCATCTGCCAGCGTCCACAACTTTTCTATATGGAAGAATCGTGTATTTCTTATGATCATTAATGTACATTGTATCTAGCCACTCTGTATATCTCGAAAACTAACAGAACAAAAAATATAAGTTATTCGCTGCAGGGCAACCCTAGATCTCAGATACTGACAAAGCAAAAAAAACTTTTTTGGTAAAAAATTTGCAAAAAAATAGCAAAAAAAATATAGGCTGATCACATTTTTCAAATTCATTTGCTTTTACATAGTGCGCCGCTGAGTTGCCGTAACGTAAAAAAAAAACTTTTTTGGTAAAAAATTTGCAAAAAAATAGCAAAAAAATATGGGCTGATCACATTTTTCAAATTCATTTGCTTTTACGTAGTGTTCCGCTGAGTTGCCGTAACGTCAGCGGTGCACCACTATATCTTGGACACTAACAAGGCAGAAAAAAATTAGCAAAAAATATAGAGTGATCACATTTTTCAAATTCATTTGTTTTTACATAGTGTGCCGCTGAGTTGCCGGCACGTCAGCGGCGCACCCCTATATCTCGGATGCCAACAAAGCAAAAAAAAAATCATTTTTGGTAAAAAATTAGCAAAAAATTAGGAAAAATATATGAGCTGCTCACATTGTTCAAATTCGTTTATTTTTAGATAGAGCGCCGCTGAGTTGCCAGCATGTAAGCGGCGCCTCGGTGTCTCGAAAACTAACAAAGCAAAAAAATCGATATTTAGGTAAAAAAATAGCAAACAAATAGCAAGAAAATATGGATATGATTTTTATTTGGCAAAAGTTGCACCGCTGACGTGCCCAACCTGTGGAAGGCTACGAAAACTCACTTAGAAAGCAACCCATTTTTTTTGTGAGCTATGAGCACTGGCTGAGTGTCAGTGTATGAATATGTTTAGTTTTAGTGCAATGTGCATTGACATACTGACAAATACTGATTGTACATTTTGTTTTAGGAGAGCAGAGTAAGGAACAAAGGAAAAATAAGGAGGATATGGGAAATATACCAATAAAACACATTATTTTACTCAAGCAACATATGTCATTCAAACGTTCATACAATAATAAATAGCACTTAGAATAAAATACTACAATACAAAATAATACAATACCGCCTTGACCCCTCCCCTTAGACTTTATCTCGAGGACCAAAAAATTGGAAAAAAACATTTCAAAATGACAGTGAATGAAGTTGATACAGTAAAATAAAAGACTGTAGAGTTAAAACCAAAGAATAAGTGAAACAAAAAAGAACCCTGACAGCCTTTAATAACTTTCTTTTGATCCCGTAACAAATATTCATAAAACACACGATATATCTTATTTTCGTTTTCTGCGCAACAAAGAGTATTTTTATATTCAATCTCGGACATGTTCTTCCGAATATCAGAGATGGTTACGTGGGTCGTCTTTACAGTCCAAACTTTACATTTTCATAACTATACATATATTTTTGTACAATTCACTACAAACATGTTATTTATGTACAATCAACAAGAAAATATTTTACTAAACAAACACAAAAAAAATTGTTGACCACATTTATACTACAAGAAAAACAATAAGAAATAAAGAATAAAACCTAATTTTTTATCAATAATAATTACTGAATAAATTGCTCCAATATTTTTTAACAATCTCTCCCTAAGAAATAAATTAAGTTACTGTTGATACATTTTCTTTTTATTTATTTTTATTTAGTCGCTGTGTTTTGGTGGGTGACTACGCATTACTGCCTAAGTATGGAGCCCATGGAGCCCACTAGTTTAAGTTTTGTTATAACGCTAGTGTAGTTTTACAACGAGCATAGGTCGTTGATCATGGCCTGGTATTCGCGGTTGTATTGCGTTTTGTTGCCTGTGGCAGGGCTAGGAGCAACTGGCCTGCCAATGTAGCTGCACAGAATAAAATAGAAATTAATATAGAGAATGTCAGAAGACAGAGATATATACATGTATATAGCATTTGAGGAATTAAATTGTGTACATTAGATATGCTTTTATATAAAATAATGGTCACAGATTTATTAGCATGTATGTGCTTAGAAGAGTATACAATTTTATAACCTGATTAATAATAATAATATTTATTAAGCAATCTGTACAGAAAGTAGTCAAAATAGTATTGTACAATAGTAATATTTTGTGTTCACATACAGCACTATTTAAATTTCTTTTTAGTTTATTCAAATATTTATGTGCAGATTGTGCAGCCATACTTGAGACTTTAGTTCAATTTATTTTACCTAAAGTTATTTATAATTATAATATTTAATTTAATTGATATACTATTGCAAATAAACCATTATTAGTTTTATGGGCACTGAACTGTATAACATTATTTTCAATCATGAAATAACCTAGGATTTAGTATTTCATATAAAAGCATATTCCCCACAACTAGAGGTAGGCTAGAAAACTAAAGCACAACCTACAAAAATAACAACAGATAGACACAGAAATACCTACTCTAAAAGAAAATTAATCAATAATAAGAGGCAAGCACCAATAAAACCACATGTGTGTAATAACAGTAAAGAGTGTGACAGACTAGCAACAGTGCAAAACATCAATCCAAATGTTAATCCATCAAACAAAAACAAGAACAATAAATTAAAAAAATGTGCGGCAAACACTGAAGATATGATTTATGTCAGCGGCTCAAGTCCTCACCCGACAATTCTCTGTTTGGACTCCGCCTCCAGTACTGGTTCCGGTTTTTTGCCAAATAACCGGCTGAACCATGAACCTGACTCGACACTACATCACCGAAAACAAAGCAGAGACCACAATGAAAATAATTAAATTAAGTAACCCACGACCTGCGGACTGTAAGTTGAGCACACAAACGACCCTACAGCAGCCCAAAGCTAAGTCAGATAGGCAATTTGATAATAAGAATCGATAAATCATATCTTCTATACTAGTCCCGAGGATACTCAACGAGATCAGACAAACTGAGAGTTTAAAAATTGTTAATGGAAAAACGGATACTCACTTGATGTCCCTGCTTCCTGTGAGAGCAGTCTGGAATCTTGGCTGGACGTACTGCCAGTAACCTTGGTTTTTGTGCTCTTCCTGGGCGAAATATAGCTTTGCATTTGGATGCTTGGCGCACTCACGCTTAATCAAGTCATATGGGAACGGAGAAATCTGAAAAATTTGTTTTGGACATTAGACTATACAAGTTACAATTAGTAGTTTATGGTAGATAAATCTTATAAATATTGCAAGCATATTATAGTATATTATTTGACGAGTACAGTGGCGCGTTATTCCATGGGTAAAATGGGCATTTGCCCAGGGCCCCCAATAACAGGGGGCCCCCAAAGCAGTATTTTGGAAACTCATTTACGTAATAGACTACCACACCATGCCAGTCCTCATTAATGTTGCAAGCAGATTTAAGATTCCTGTCAGCGAGGCCCCAACTAATCTTTCACAAATTTATTACTTAATCTTTTATAAACTATAAATTAATTAGGTAATTAATAAATTACCGTAGTAAGAATATCAAATTGAAGTTTAGAGTAGTCCTTCCTATGGGGCCCCAAAGAGAGTGGAGACAGTTTTAGCAGTTAAACTCATGTTTTTTTTGCCATAAAAGAAACTATATCTTATATTGCAGGGGTGGCCAACTTTTGTCTACTTAAGATCTACCTTTTATCTTTAAAATGTGCCGCAATCGACATGTTGTCATAGGCGTAGCACTCCCGCGAGCTATGGGTAGTACATACGCAAAATATATGTTAAAAACTATTTTTTTTTATTTTTTATATCACCATTAAGTTTTTGATATAAAGGCATAAAGAATATATTTTCTTGACTCAAATTTTCATATTTGCAGAGTTCATTATAAAAATGCACAGTAGGTATGGCTGAAAATTTGATTTTAAGATTTCGCGACACTTTTTTGCCAGGAAAATTAACATGGAAGATTTTTAGACATATTTTCTAAAAATTTTAGACTTTTGTTAATCTATCAATAGGTCGTGGGAGTTCATCTTGCACTGATACAACATGTCTATCTACCTACATTGTTTATCTACGAGTAATATTAACATATTTGATTGGGTTTGAGCTGAAAGGATAGCCCTTTGCTAATATATTTATCTTGTTGAGTTGAAAGGTTAGTCCTTCGCGAATATTTGTTTATCTTGTCGAGCTGAAGGTCAGCTCTTTACTCAAATGTTAATTTATTTTGTTTGGCTGAAAGGTTAGCCCTTTTCTAAAATTTATTTATTTTGTTGTGCTGAAAGGTTAGCTTTTTGCAAATACATATTTGTGTCAGCCCTTTACTGGCGTGGTAGGTAATTTATTTTGTTGAGCTGAAAGGTTAACCCTTTGCTAATATCTGAATGGTTTGAGCTGAAAGGTTAGCCCTTTGCTAATATTTGTTTATCTTCTTGAGATGACTAGTTGTCCCTTTGATAATATTTGTTTAATTTTTCAGATGAAAGATGAGCCCTTTGCTAATATTTGTTTATCGTGTTGAGATGAAAAGTTACCAATTTGATATTTGTTTATATTGTTGGAGATGAAAAGTTGGTCCTTTGTTAATATTTGTTTATCTTGTTAAACTGACCTTTGATTATTTGTTGATGTTGATGAGCTGAAAGGATGACCCCTTGCGAATATTTGTTTATTTTGTTGGGCAGAAAGGTTATAGCTTAACATGCTAATATATGTAGCTCAGCTGAAAGTCAGCTGAAATTATTTGACTATGTTTCGAGTTAAAAATTTTAGCGTTTTGAACGCAAAAGGAAAAGAAATACATGTTGGCAACTTGATTATTGTTGAATGAGTAACAGCTTTGAATTTCGGCAAATTATGAATTGTCGAATGGAAGTTTGAATGAGTTACTGAGACATTTTCTTAAAAAAAAAAAAAAAAGGACAATAGTTCTGGATATTGGCTTTATGAGCAAAGCTATAGTCAGGATTGGCCGTGTTAGGAATTATTTTGTTTGTTGGATTAATTCAGATATTGGACCGGGGATAGAAGATTATAAACACGCTTATTTGTTAATACATGAGTAACTAGACTCACTTTTTACTGTTAACGGTTTTTGTTACAATGCGATAAGCAAGAAACTGCTATCGGTAAAAGGACAGTTCTGTGAGATCGAAACTTGATTAGAAACTATCTTTCATCTTCCACATTCGCTAACAATAGGGTTATATACTTAGGGAGATACTCCCAGTAGTGCCAGAATTCACAGGATCCTCTCAAGAGAGCCGGGGGCAAGGCTGGGTTCGATCAAACGACCCGACGGTGCCTTTACGACCTCCGGAAAAGAGACGGTAGAGATCATGGTCCAGAACCACTTTCCCAACTGCCTGACTCTGACTGACGATAGCCCCTCGACCAGTCAACCTAAGTGGCGGATCAAACGCCCTAGCAAGTACGACTGGGAGGTGGCGAAGAAAGTCATTACAGCAACCACAGTAAGATGGGCAGTAAAATCCTTCCAACCCTACAAGGGTCCTGGTGTGGATGGGGTGTTTCCAGTGCTACTACAGAAAGGCCTGGATATACTGACACCTTACTTGATAACATTGTTCAGAGCTAGTCTAGTGTGGAACTACATTCCCTCTAGCTGGTCCGAGGTGAGGGTGGTATTCATACCTAAGGTGGGCCGAATAAACCCATCACCAAAATCCTTCAGACCGATAAGCCTGATGTCTTTCATACTGAAGGCCCTCGAAAAGGTCCTGGATGCATACATCCGAGGGGAAAGTCTACGGACCAATCCCCTGCATGTTCACCAGTACGAATATCAAAGGGGAAAATCTACGGAGCTGGCACTTAACAATTTGGTGGGAAAGGTAGCACGAAGGTAGCACGTTCCTTGAAGCAAAGAAAACTGCTGTGGCTGCCTTTCTCGACATAGAAGATAGATGCTCGACATAGATGCTGCGTTAACACAGTCCCTCTGTAAAGCTGTATAGGCCAGGGGCACTGAGACCACGATAGTGGGGTGGATACAAGCAATGCTTGAAGCCAGAATAGTAACAGCTTCGCTACACGATGATGTTGTGAGGGTCAGAACTACGAGGGGATGTCCACAGGGAGGGGTGCTCTCGCCCCTCCTCTGGTCTCTCCTAGTGGATGACCTACTGGCAATTATTGCGGCGGTAGATGTAGAGATACAGGCGTACGCGGATGATGTGGTTATTCTTGTGAGTGGTGATGATGATAGCCTTGTCTCTGACACCCTTCAAGATGCACTAAACGTCATACAGGGATGGTGTGTGGGGGAACAGCTTGCTGTGAACCCCCTTAAGACACTGATAGTCCCATTCACTAGAAGAAGGAAAGTGGGGCTCATTCCTCCTATCCTGAGCGGTGAAACAATCCAGTTTATAGATAGTGCTAAATATCTAGGGGTAACCTTGGACAAAGCTCTCAACTGGAATTTCCATGTAGAAAACATCATACGCAGAGCTAGGTTCTCCCTATGGAGCTGCAGAAGGATATGTGGAAAAAACTGGGGTCTTACCCCTAAACGACTATACTGGCTGTACCTGACGGTTGTTAGACCGATGATCACATACGGCAGTGTCGCTTGGTGGCCGGCAACTCTACGGAGAGCTTCGGTGATCAAACTAGTAAGTTTGCAGAGGATGGCTACATTAGCCATAACAGGAGCCATGCGAACGACGCCCTCTGTGGCTCTGGAAATGCTGCTGGATCTTCCCCCACTGCATGTGGTGGTGGAGGGTGAGGCCAGAATGGCAACGTACAGATTACTGCACATAGCAAAAAATGTGCCGCAAATGGTGGAATTCGAGCCCAATAGACTCACGACGGCGATTGAGTCGGACGAACTACTGGGCATGAGAAGTGATACCATCCCTGGCGAATACAGCTGGGAGACGTCGTTCAACGTCCTACTTCCAAGTAGAGACGACTGGGGAAGGAGGGAAGCCTCCCTGCTCCAGGCCGATTCCTCCTGGTTTACCGATGGCTCCAGTACCAACCTTGGCACCGGTCTAGGAGGCTACGGACGCAAACCAAGAACAGAGATAAGCTGCAATCTTGGCAAATTTACGACTATACTACAGGCAGAGATAACTGCCATTGATGTCTGCGCCCAGGAAATTCTCAACAGAAACTGGGTGGGCAAATCAATTAAAATCTTCTCCGACAGCCAAGCAGGGTTACGATCGCTGGCGACCAGCAGATACCAATCTCTCGTAAAAAACTGTAGGAGAACATTATCCGGGCTGGGGAAGGCAAACAGAGTCACTCTCGTAAGGTGCCTGGCCACGCTGGCATAAAGGGAAACGAAATGGCCGATTCCCTGGCCAGAGTGGGGGCCAACACAGTACCGGAGGGGCCAGAACCGACTCTCGGAATACCGAGAAACGTGGCAAAACACTCGATTAAGAGATGGATGGTTATGAAATCCTTGGATTTCTGGTCAGGATGTCCAGAGATGAGACATTTCAGGGCGGTGACCACATCACCATCCAAAATCAGAACTGAATCCTGGCTGAATTTAAGCAGAATGGACATCAAAACTATGACTGCTGCGTTCACGGGACACTGCCGACTTCGGCATCATCTTCATAAGATAGGATTGACCGATACTGCTGAGTGTCGACTATGCCTGGAGGATGATGAAACAATGTAGCATGTTATTTGGTCCTGCCCAGCCGTGGATGGCATCAGGGTCAGGATTTTTGGCACGGCCAAAATCAAACTACAAGACCTGGAGAACCAACCACCCGATAGGATAATCAGGCTCATTAAAGAACTGGACCTGGACGGTGAAGTATAACAATTAGCTACTAGCAGTAGTAAGTGAGCCACAATAGACCCCTGCAGTCGCGGTGGATGGCTGGTTTAGCGGCCCACTCACGTCCTCTCTAATTCTAATTCTAGGGAGAAAATCAAAGGTTCTTCACTGTTAAAGTAGTATATTGGGCAATTAGTTAACAACCGGGTTTTTATTAGGGTTATAGTCAGGCTTATTTGCTACTATGTAAAGGTGACTAAACCCACCATCACACATTAAGTCAAGACATCGCGAGCGATCGACCAAAATTGGCTTCGCGATCGCGATCGACTTGTTGGCCACCTCTGTTATATTGTACGAGACTAATGAGAAACCCTTGACTAAGTTAGAAGAGAAAAGTGTATGAATTCTTCGAAGATTTTCAGTCAACACTTCCTTTACTTCTGGAATTCTATTCTGTAAAGATGAATGCTCCAAAAAAGTCTGTAAAATAAAAATTCTGATCTGCAAAATGCTGCAAATCTTTCAAAGTCCTTATTATTACACAGTGCGTATAAAATGAAACGTAACCACTCAATATATTTCTTTCTAAAAAGTTGCCAAATAAAATTCGAATAAAAGTTTTAGGAAATTGCTTGAGCTACAAATTTGAAATGCTTAGAAATGAAACACACTTTATATTCAAAAGTATTTCGTATTTACAACTTCAGTCATTTTCAAAAACGACGCTGTATTTACACGGTAGAAATCCTTTTATCATTGTTTAATTGCTTTCTTTAAACATTTAATCGTCTTGTTACGTTTACAGCACTGACCTCAGGGACATGCGGTTTTCACAGTTCAATTTGTAATTCAAAAGAGTATCAAAAAACAGGAAAAATATACAGGATGCTATATTAAAACAATGGCATGTGACTGCTTCCTACAAATACATCAAAAGTCATTCAAGTTTCTAGCTTGAGTCTTTTCCTAAACCTTTTATTTGGTTACTTTCTTCTAAACTTTGAGGACCAGATACTGACACCTTACGTTTCTTCTTGTGAAAACCGTATATAGCAGAAGGCATTCGTCATGATTGTATTTTTTGATGGTATGGAATCAGACCCTTAGGCAATGTTAGAAAAAGAACTAGGAAATTACATTTTATTAAAAGCAACATCTCAAAACAACCATGAAAACTGCACCACAAATTTAATAGGTACATATTCAGAGGACATATGTATCTATTGATGATGAGCTTATTTAAGAGGAATCACTACTGCTGGTACGTCGTATAAAATAAGCATCAATAGTCAGCTTAATGTTGTATCAATTCTCTCATGTTATCCATCAAATTATAGACAAAGATGTATTACTTGCTGTGGTAATGTATATGTATTATTTGTTGTTGTTGTTGTATCCACGCTACGTGATAAAATATAAGTTATTCATGTACTTGAAGAAGTAAAGTTTTGAGTGAAAAAAGCATGTAAGATATTGATATTTTTACGTGAAATGTTGTACACTTATAGAGGAAGGTGTAACTTAGACCTATTATGTGGTACTTTTTTCAATTTTAACCTGAGTTCTTCGTAAAAAAATTTCAAAATCAGTCAATTTTATGTCATATTCAGAAATAGATGTCAAAAACGAACAGAACTATCAAAAATCTACCTAGTTATATCTATCTAGTTATATATCTTTTATCTTTAATTTGCTGTATTTCTTTTACGATTGTGTGAACTAATTGCTGAGAAAAAGCCTCAGAACTTTTGCGTGTTTTGCAAGTAAAACGTAGGGGGTATAGATTCCCCTTAAGAATGAGCTATTGCAGTTTTTGAAATATTTAAAATATTAAAAACATATTTATTTGGTAAGAATAACCTTTATTTATTAAGTAATATATTTGACTTGCTACGAATTTTGATTTTTAAATTGTTAAGCTATTTATTCGTTATTTTGTAATTCTTAAAAATAATCTGTTGTTACTGTAAATAATTATGTAGGTACTTATATTAAATGTTGTTGCAAAAATATCAATACCTTACCTATTATTTATGAGTTTTCTTATTGTTCCGAAATATTATCAGTACCTATTATTAGTTATTTTTTTATCAAAAAAGTAATTCTTCGCAATTAAACATTGTATATGGGGGCCCCCAAATTAAAAATTGCCCAGGTCCCCATGATGGCATAACATGCCGCTGCGAGTACATAATTAAGGATAAAAACACATACGCGAGCTGTAAGCGAGTGTGTAAACCGGCGAGCGATTTATATCCGTTGTGTGCGAGTCAAGAATTCCATTTTACATTAAATATTTTAAATGTATTTGTCAATGGTGGCGAGGTAAACTGTCAAATAACAGTCATCCACGTAGGTTTGACAGACTTTGACAATACGTTCGTATAATAATGTCAGTTTGTTTGAATAATGAAGTCATTATGCAAACGAACTGTCATTATTATACATGGTACCTACCTGTCATCATAGTAATCGGTATTTATCATAGTGGGGATTATATAGTCATAGATACGTATGCAATGAACTTATTATATGTGAGTCGTAGGTAAAATAATATTATTTAAATAATTACAAATAATAACAAATGATTATGGAAAATATCCATAATATTGAATTCATTCAAGGATCTAATTCAAGGAACATTTTCAAAAAGTAACACAAGAAAACTATCACGTCAGTATTTGTATTGTATACAGTATTTTCCTTTTTTTTGGGGGGTAAGCTATATTAGCCCCACGCCCCCACCCCATCATATAGTGATTTTATTATTGATTAAACGGGCAGATCTGGTAGTATATCTACGACGCCTCGCATGCCAGCCTTCCAGAATGTAAAGCAGAGTTAACAAATCATCAAGATATTCACAAGTATGAAAATGGTAGAAAATCAAATACATACTGCCAAAATTGACTACCTCAAATATCAGATGGTTGCCAAAATATAAAATACATCAAACAAATTAATTTTTAAAATAAAAGTTACGTTAAGGGGTAATGCCACTCGATTTTTTGAAAAATCAAAAAAAAATTTTTTTGCTTAAATGATGTATTGAGATCTTAGAAATAAGGTACAATACGTTTCATATTGGAAAACAATTTTTAAATGCTTATTTGATGAACATACGGCCAAGCGTCTAGCCGAGCGTACATGCAAAAAGTTTAGCGTGAGAGGTTACAGCCTAGAGACCTATACGCTCTTATCGTATTTGGAGGAATTACATGCGTGGTGTGAAATATAACATAAAATATTATAAAACACAAAGATTTTGTGGAAATATCCTCGGTACGGTCGTTGAACTGACGCTAGCCGCACAATGTTACAGCTGTCTGATGTAACGTGTGTTGTTCTTGATTAGTTGGTAAAACAATAGCAGAAATAATTAGTGACATTCTTGGAGTATATCGTGTTCGAAAGGAGTCGAAAGGAAGCAGCAGATTTTCAAATAGAACTAATATGACAAGCATTGAATCGTTTGGAACTAGACTCGCCTCTGCCTGATAACGTATCCACAGTCCACACCGGTAAAAAAGTAATGTCGGTTGAAGATTATTACAACGTTGGAGTGGATGACGTTTAATTATCATCTTTTGTACTTTGTTTTTGTGTTTTCTGCTATTTCACAAGTTGTAGTGTGTAAAACGTGCAAATCAAATGCGAAATTGGCCGAAAGTGGCAACCGTGACTTAGGATTTCAAATCGTGGCTTCTTGTGAGAATTTTGAACAAACTTTCATTCCAAGTTGCCGATTTGTTCAAAAATGATATGAAATGAATAGCGGAATTATCCTTGTCATGCGCATGAGAATAGGTGTAAATGTAACGCGACACTGTATCATAAATTCTGACCGATGAAATGCCACCTGGTGATTTCATTTTCATTTTCTCTTTCAAGTGGCAAAGTAATTGTGGATATTGCAGCAAGTATATATGTGTTGTCAATGATGCATTATCCAGCCTTATGAAGATTATGAAGGATTATGTATGAGCATCTAGCCAAAGTGCAATAATATCTGCGCGAAGGCTGACGCACGGCGCATCATGTTTTCAGAGCCATCCCTGACTGATGCTGCAAAACAGGCCCATCTGTCGTCAAAATCAAACAGAAAGAAACAAGAGGAGGAAAATGTTAATTTGAAAAGATAATTATATGGTCCAGGCTTCGCCAACTATAGTAAAATATAACAATTCTATACATCAAAGTTACACAATATTTTAAACGGTGTTTTCTCAAAATCGCACTTTTCAACCTGGCCGGAACGTTAACTTCAACTGATCTTCGTCAATTCACTTGAAATTTTATATGCAGCTTCAGAATAATATTATCTAGAGAAGTACATACGGATTTTACGATAAGTTCGAAACTTTTTTTGTTATAAACAATTTTTAACCTAATTTTGTACCTAAATGTGATATTTTGTGTTCAAACGTGCGCCATTTTGTTTTAAAGCGGAATTTTCTAATTTCCGTACGTACTTCCCGAGATAATCTTATATAGAATCAATTCTGTTTTTGTTTTTATGGCTAAGTGAAAAACTGCGTGCAAAATCTTTCCGGCCGTGCAACCCTGTCCGCCGGAAGAGGTTTCCTTTGATGTCCTCTAACTCTGCTATTTTTTTATTTATATTTGTTTTTTTTTATTGTGAATATTCCTCAAAATATGAACAATAAGGGGCTTTAAAGAGATTTTGCAATTCATTTACTATATTGTAAAAAATAGACCTACAAAATCGGCTATTTTTTCTGGCGCTTGAGTGGCATTACCCCTTAATATACAATAGAGTGTATCGAAAAAACGCTTTTTACGAAATTGGATATTTCATGTTGATAAAAAGTTCTGCCTATGGACTCACATATACCACAAAAAGTAGTATAGGTCATCAAGTTTATAATTTTCTTTAAAAATTAGAAATTTTTTTTTAATGAGGGATTGATTAGGTGATTTTTCTTTTTCATATAGAAAAAGTTTAACAATAAGATGTGAAATTAACATAAATTAACAAAAAAATATATTACTCTAATGCATCATTTAGATCGCCGCAGTTTATTTTGATTTGATAGAACTTTTACAAAATTGCCCATTTTCATATAATTTAAAAAACATGCTTAAAAGTTGATAAAAGTTTATTTGTCCCTAAATATTTTATTATGTGCGTACATGTGGCTTTGAAAAAAAAATCATTTAATATTTAATTTAAAAAAATATATGAAAAAATTGAATTTTTAAGGAAAGTTATAAACTTTAGGCCTCCTACAGGAGACCTAACTATTTTTCATTTGTGCCAATTTCCTTTGTGGTATATGTGGGTCTATAGGAACAACTTTTTATCAACTTGAAATTTTTAGATCGAAAGAAACGTTTTGCGATAACCGTAACGAAAATGGACATTTTTCTAGAAGTTCTATCAAATCTAAATAAATAAACTTCAGGCGACCTAAATGTTGCATTAGAGTAATATATTTTTGTATACGTTAATTTTACACCTTAATGTTAAACTTTTTCTATTTGAAAAAGAAAAATTACTTAATCTTTCATTAAAAAATATTCTAATTTTTAAAGAAAATTATAAACTTTAGGCCTCCTACTGGAGACCTAAATATTTTTCAATTGGGCCAATCTTTTTTGAGGTATATGTGAGTACATCGGCACAACCTTTCATCAACTTGAAATTTTGAATTTCGAAAAAACGTTTTTCGATACACCCTAAAGGAGCCCGTCCATGACCGTGGACGGGTCATGGGTCCGTGGACGCGTCACGCATGCTGTTCATGCAAATTTTGTATGAAACTCATGCAACGCAATCCACGGTCATGCATGCATGACAGCATCGAATGCTCGTCATGCATGCATGACCGTGGATTCGGCCCTTAATATACAATGATAAGCAGATAAATCTGGAGAATTCAGAATCAATGTTTTCACACAAAATTTATTTAAGTATTCTTTAATTTTTGCCATACCTGTTCCAGCCTAACGATTGCAATCTGGTTGGTCAGGTTCTTGGCGTCACGTTCCTTTTTGTAGTCATAGTAAGCCTTGCCACTGCAGAACACCACCTTCTTAACGCCACTTGGGTCGACGGTATCAGGGATGATGCGCTGGAACTCGGTGCACTCGGTCATTTCATCTAAGCTGCTCCTAGCCTGGGGATGACGAAGCAAGCTCTTCGGCGTCATCATGATGAGAGGCTTGCGGAACGGTAAGTGAATCTGTCTTCTCAGGATGTGGAACAGATTAGCAGGAGTGGTGCAATTTGCTACTATCCAATTGCAGTCGTGGAGTTGGCGAACAGCAAAGTCATCACTCTCTGGTGGGAAATAGTCAGGATCATCGGAACACATCTGAAGGAAGCGTTCTGGGCGCGCGCTTGAATGTTCTGGTCCCATTCCTAAGCAAAATAAAGATATATTAAGACTATCAGGAATGATTTAAAATATAAACCATTTAATGCAAAAAATATAAATAAAGAGGCGTACCTTCCATGCCGTGAGGCAAATTGAGCACTAATGAGCTCTGTCGTACCCATTTGGCCTGTCCGGATGAGATAAATTGATCAATGATGCACTGTGCAGTGTTCGAAAAATCACCGAACTGAGCCTCCCAGATGACCAAGGCGTTCGGGTTTGTCATAGAGTAGCCCAGTTCAAAACCTAATACAGCATATTCAGACAGTGAACTGTTTGATACTGAGTATGGTGCCTGATCTGGGTACATATGGCACAGTGGACTAAAAAAATATGATAATTTAGTAACAATAGAAATTGCAGCAGTAGCACTAGTAATAACTATCTGACTTATTCCCGATTGCACCACTGCCCCTTAACCACTAAGCTACGCATAAATTTAAGCGGTAAAAATCTGTGGCTTAACTTTACACAAGTGTGGCTTAGTAATGACATTAGCTATGTTTGATTGCTGGCCGCGATCTGTTCAATTGAATCGCATTAAGACGAAATATTTCGTTACGATGTTTTTTTTTGCTGGGAGTGATCAGCCTGTCCCCCACCAACGTCAATCCGTAGTCACCAGTTACAGCAAAGCTCCTGACGTCTGCTGTCTACACTGGGCCGTAGTAATATGGACAAATAATTAAATTTCTGGCAATTACGCTTTATTATTGCAATTATAATGTTTGGGTTAAAATTGTACTTAAATTAAAAATCTATTTTTGTATCATGAGTTGGGCTACATGTTTTATATTTGAAAAAAGCCAAAGATGTAGAAATAAATTAATTTTTATCTTTCCAAAAAATTATTTTTCATCCAGCCCAACTCGTTATTTATCTAAGAAGTTACACTGAGAAGTTACCCGAAGCCTACCGCGAAAATGCGCCGATACCCCACAAAATAATTATTGTTTAAATTGTGAAACTATAGCAACTATTCGATTGATTAGATCCTTACGCAACTGAGTTCACAAAGAATTTCAATATTTATGCAAATTATACTTTAGTGTTAAATAATTTTAGTGTTAAAAAAACGAAACTACAAATATAGAAATAATTTTTGGTCTTACTGGCGCATGATTATCGTGTAAGTACTGTAATATATTATAAAAGTACATTAAATGTTACGTATAACGATGGGAGCTATTTTTTTCTGAACGTAACTAGAATAACATTCTGAATAACAAAGCTGATACTATATAATTTTATTGTAGCGTACAGGCCAACAACAAATAAATAATCATACGTTAAAAAAATCATTCAGCATTTAACTAGAACTTTTCTTTCTTTTTCATTTTTCACATTCTTTTTTGCTGGTGAATTTGACATAAATAGTAAAGAACACACAATTTTTATTAATTTCTATATTTATGTAGGTAATTATTAATCATATATGTTACCTTCCTACCTCAAAGTGGCCGATTTTATTACATTTAAATTGCACAAAGAATCCTCTTTTCCATATGAAAAGGTTTTACGGTAAGAATCATTTAAAACAAAATCACCCTCAAGACTGCATAGTAAAATATTGAAATCTTCCAGTTGTGTCGAACAACAAAAAAAAAAACGATAAATAATACGTTCTCCATTGTATGGCGTTATTTCGGAATAGGCTGCTGCGTTAGAGGTATGATTAGACGAGTCATTTTACGGAGAGCAAAATATAACTGCGTTGTGTAATACAATATAATTTGATTTACCGTCTAATCGTACGTTTAAGGATATTTAACTAAAATTTAAACCAGCTGCTAATGACAATATGGTGAGTGTATTCAGACTAAAGTACACAGAGCTGCTGTCGTTGGATGGTAACATAAAGTACTATATGGAAATGGAGCACCTTAAACAATATTTAATTAGCAAATATGAAAACCAGTGAAATTGTGTACATACCTATCAATAAATCCCAAATAAACAAATCGATCAATATTCATTCTGAGTGAGACACTCATAAATAAATCGCTCTCAAAGAGAATCTGCTTACAATAACGAACATAACTCTATATTGAGAAGAAGAAGATAACTTTTTCTTGTATTTTCCATGGTTGTCATGATTACAAGAAACTGTATATGGTTAGCAGTGGCGGCTCGTGCATTGGTTTGCAGGTGTGCACAACCCCCAAAAATAACAAGGAAACGAAAAGAGTTTTTTTTATTCTTTAGAATAAGAATGAGCCATTCTTAGTGCACAAATAAAGATATTTTTCTATAAAACAGATGTCATATAAAACTGGTAGGTACATGGAGGAAGATGGAGTCGCTATACGCTATACACTTAGCAGCGAGAAAATGACCCCGGGGGGCGGGGCTAACGTGACACTAAACAATGCTGACTATTGGCCGCCTGCCAGGTCCGGATTAACTCTGAAATTGGCCAGAAATTTCAAGAAATTTTTTCTGTAATATATTGTACTGTGTCGAGTAGGTACATTATAAAAACACGCTATATGAACACTTTTAAGAATTTATTTAGTCATTTTTTTTTTAAAACACGTAATAAACATATTTCAAAAAATGTTCGTGCGTGCGGCCAGTACAAACCTGTACATTGTTGACATATGTAGTCACTTACCGATGAAATGTTACCCCGGTCGAAATCTGGTTTCTAGCTGATTTTCTGCTGTTGCAGCTGCGACCAGCGCAATTAGACGTTATTTTTTAAGTATATCTTCATAAAAATTCACTACAATATCTTTAAACAAACTGAAATAAGCGAAATAAATAAAATATTAACATGTCAATGTTGCGAATGTCACTTTGACATTAAACAACTTCCGTAGTGGGGGAAGTGGTCCCATATCCGAGCGCTTATGCCGACTCCTCCTTCCTCCATGGGTAGGTACCTGAAAGTTGCAACCCCCATTTTTCTAGATCACGAGCCGCCACTGATGGTTAGATATTTGTGGTGGGGTTGATTCATGTCGCAAATAAAAATATACAGGATAATTAGAGATTTGGTAGTTGTGTCGCCATCTACATCTAGTAAAACTTTGTTTGGAAGCTCTGGAGAAAAGAGCGGCAACTCAACGTTTGAATGGGGGATACGGGCGCCTTAATGAGTTCTTGGGTCCTCTTCGCTGTGTGGCTTTGTCTTATGTGGATGATGTTGTGGTCTAAACCTCGAGAAGAGGCGTGGAGGCTTGTGATGACCACTTGAATGTGGCCATGAGGCACCTGGAGGACGCACCCTTGCTTTGTCAGTTCAAAGGCTATCTTTACCAGAAAGCGCAATGTAATAATACCTATCACGTTCGCACAACAGCAACTAGCATACACCACTACTATCGGTTGCAAAAGTATTGAGCCCTGTGTTTGAAGGCTAGTAACTCCGAAACGGCTGAACAAAAAAATTTGAAATAAAGTGCGTTATACTCCTGAATCATTTCTACATAACAGGAGTGACTATCAAAATTTTCTGCCCATCGGTTTAGGCACGAGCGCGAGAGAAGTAAAAAAAAAGGTACCAGATTTTCACGATTTTAAAATAATTCTTGGCATTCCGATTTTTTCTCCTAAATCACTTACCAAAAAAATTTAAATTTTTGTGCAGGTTACAGTTAGATTCTCTTCTATAAATTGGTGCTTTTATTTTCTTGACTTCTTATGTAATGAAGTCCGTAGGCGAGCTTTTTATGGACGCGGATATCTCAGAAACGAAGGATAGCAGGACAGCGCAGTTAGCACGTAAACAATCCTTATTTATTGTGATACTCATCCATTGATGTATAATAACATAGAAGTTATTTGGGAATTTTAAATAGGGAAAATAATGTGATCGATCCGGTGCGCAGGACGGTTCCCCTTGGAGAAAGGAGATACAGCGCGCGAAACGATGCAACGATTCGCGCGACGATTTCAAACGATCAACTCTCAGAACCGTATTCAATATTTTTGTCATTTTCTCGTTCGGTTTTATTTTTGAAAATAGCATATTTGATTTTTTTTTATTTCTGGAATTGTATACATATTCTGTTTTGTGATTTATTATTATGTATTTCACAGCATTACTTACTTCTGCAAAAAATCAGTAGTTGATGTTTCATTTGCGACAAGTATTTGCCCTAAACTTTGAACGTATTGTGCAGTTTCAGAAGAACCACCAACATTGGAACAATATTGCGGCAACTTCTTTATGATTATTTGTACTGTTGTCGTTGTAGTCTAATAAGTCGTCATCATCATCTTCATGCAAGTTGATTATAATAATTGATTATAATAATTGTTTCTACATTTGAGTCAAAAATATGATCAATATCAATGTATGTATTGGTTTTGATGTTCAAAACCAAAAATTGTGTTGCAAAATTGCAACACAATTTCGCCATATTTCTTTTCAGACTGGGCTTTGTTACATTTTTTTTTATTAGTAAGCAAAGCATGCTTAACATATTGAAACTAATCTAAAAGATTAACCATCAATTTAAGTCTGAATTCTTAAAACTAGGCACTTGTCTCTAATAGGCTATCCACTGATGTCCCTATATTTACTTTGTCCCAAACAAGAAGCACTAACACTTCACTCACTGTGCTCTGCTTTTTACACATTTCACTGATTCACTAGTTCGAAGGGTTTAGTTCTTTTTAGT
The DNA here is from genome assembly GCA_963966075.1 of Aphodius sticticus. Classification (NCBI taxonomy): domain Eukaryota; kingdom Metazoa; phylum Arthropoda; class Insecta; order Coleoptera; family Scarabaeidae; genus Aphodius; species Aphodius sticticus. The sequence goes on along the minus strand of OZ014508.1, from coordinate 43,771,193 downwards.
CTTCTCACTAGATTCTGGTTGTCCAGTATCTGCAGGGCGTCTACGTTGACGTGATGGCTTAGGCGAGATTTATGCTTAGTGGCGAATCTTTTTATCTCTTGGATGACTTGTGCGACACCAAGATCACGGTGCAGGTCAGTATTCCGTATGTACCAAGGAGCGTTAACCATATTCCTTAGTACTTTATTTTGGAAAATCTGGATTCCTTGTATATTGGAGCTTTTTGCGCAGCCCCAAAGCTGGATGCCGTATAACCAAATCGGTTTTAGTACTTGGTTGTAAACTTGTAGTTTGTTATGTACTGACAACTGAGAGTTTCTTCCCAGAAGCCAGTACAGTTCTCTGTATTTGAGGCCAAGCTCTACTCTTTTCTTCTTAACATGTTCTTTCCACCTAAGTTTTGTATCCAGTGTCATACCCAAATACTTTGCAGTGTTCGCATATGGAACTATGGCGTCGTTAATCTTGACATGAGGTATGTCCTCGATTCTTTTGTTTGTAAAGTTAATGTGGACAGATTTCAGTCCGTTGAGCTTGGTCTTCCATTTTTTGGTCCATTTATATATTTTATTACTAGCCTGTTGAAGATTCCTGGTAGATTCACCAATAGTTGACCCCACTGCCATTAGAGCCGTGTCATCTGCGAATGTGGCGACTGTTACATTTTCCATCTGTAGAAGGTCGCTTGTATATAGTAGATAGAGAATTGGTCCCAATACACTACCCTGGGGTACCCCAGCTTTGACTTCCTTTAGTTCCGAGTATTGATCAATCTGTTTTATTCTGAATAGTCTATCAGATATATAAGATGTTAGCAGCTCGACGTATTGTAAAGGTAGCATACTCTTTAGTTTGTGTATCAATCCTTCGTGCCAAACCTTATCGAAAGCTTGTGTCACATCAAGAAAGATTGTTGAGCAAATAAGCTTTTCTTCTAATGCTTTCTCTATGATATCTGTTATTCTATGAACTTGATCTATAGTGGAATGCTTCTCTAAAACCAAATTGGTGATTAGGAATTAGTTCTTTTCGCTCAATGATAGGTTTCATTCTCTTTAGAAGCAACTTTTCAAAGAGCTTCGATATCATTGGTAACAGTGATATTGGGCGATATGATTTGGCCTCGGTCGGTGGTTTGCCTAGTTTTGGTATCGTGATAACTTCTGCTACTTTCCAGACATGTGGGACGTATTTTAATCTGAACGATGCATTTATTAGGTACGTCAGCATAACAATACCTTTCTTAGGTAATTGCTTAAGAACTTCTCCTGTGATAAGATCATATCCAGGTGCCTTCTTTGGATTCAGGTTTGTCTTGATTTCTCTGGCAACTTCCTTTGGAGTAACTAGCTGTATGGCTTCTTCATCATAGGTTATATCTTCATTCGTGATTGGCTCTGATTCGATGTTGTGGGGCTGGAAAATTTCTGTTAGATGTTCTGCAAAAATTTCAGCCTTCTGTTTATTGTCTCTTGCCCAGGTACCGTCTCTTCGTCTTATAGGTGGGACATGGGCCACTGGCCTCTTGTATTTCCTCACTGCTTTCCACAGCGAGTAATCTGTTTCTTTATCGAGAGTCAATTTGGCTAAGAAGGATTCCAATGATGCCTCTTTTAGTTTTTGAATTTCGCGTTTAAGTTGTTGGGATGTTGAAGTATGGTTTTGTCAGCTGGATCTCGTGACTGTTGCCATCTTCTTCTAGCTTGTCTTTTTTGCTTGACCATTTCTCTAATTTCCATAGGATAATTATTTCCAATAGTTCTGTGGGTGATTTCTTTAGTGTTGTTCCAAGCGGCTTTCTGGATGGTGTTGATGAATTTCTCGGCTTCTACGTCGAACTGATCTCTGGTTTTAAGCTGGATATTTAGCTGTATAGTGTTTTCAAACTCTATTTTAAAGCCTACCCAGTCTGTAGTTTTATTGGTCAAGGTTGGGGTACATTCCTTTTTGATTATGCTTTCGCTTAGAGTCATTAGTATTGCAGAGTGATCAGAGTCCAGATCAAAGTTCTCCTCAATATCAATGAAGTTTGGTGAAAATTTTCTTGTTATAAAGAAGTCTAAAAGATCCGGGGTTTTGTCCTGGTCAGTAGGCCAATAGGTTGGCTTACCTGTGGAATGGAATCGACATCCTCTTTCTTGGATTGCTTTTCTCAGCTCTCTCCCTTTTGTGGTTATCAGTCTGGAGCCCCAGTCTGTATGTTTGGCGTTATAATCACCACCCAGTATAAACCTTTCGCCGAGATGTTCTAAGAATTGATTATAATCTGATTTTTTTAGATTAAACCTTGGGGGACAATATATCGCACCCACAGTAAAATTCTGTTTGGTTGATTTTATACCAACGACCGTAAGTTGTACTTCTGCGCTCTTGAGATGGCACTCCTCATAGTGATTTATGCTATTTTTTATTATTACGGCACTTCCTCCTCTAGCTTGGTTATCCGGATGACATACCTCATACACCTGATATCCCTTCAGCTTTAGATATGGCTGATTTGTTGAGTGTGTTTCTGAAACAAGACATATCTCGATTTTATGTGTGTTTAGAAATACTTCTATTTTCAATTTTCTGTTTCGTATACCGTTGGCATTCCAAGTTGCGATTCGCAAGTCGTTAGTCATCTTATGTGTGTGTCTTTTACTGTACTAGCTTAGATAATCTCTCTTCGATTTTGTCCATCCTTTTTAGAATTTTTTGTAGCAACTGCATAGTAGTGTCACCTGAGGTTGATGGCTTGTCTTTTTTTGAGGAATCTGTGGCTTGAGCATATGTTGTGCTTGAATTTGTTTTTTTAATTGGGTTTGATTTTGGGATGTTACTTGCAAGCTGTTGTTCACCCACTTTTGGTTGGGTTGGTAAGTTGGGTAGCCCTTTCTGGTCTCTGATTCGCTGTATTTCTTTTGCCACCATACAGCCTCTGTAGTTTGCAGGGTGAGCATCTCCACAGTTCCAACATTTTGGTGGTACTTCTTTTGGTTTCTTGCATTCTGTCGTAAAATGTTTACCCGCGCATTTAACGCATCGGGGTTCTTTATTGCAGAATCGGTGGGTGTGTCCAAAAGCTTGACATCTTTTGCATTGCGGTACCTGTTTAGGCGTTCTCACCGCTTCTATTTCTACCTTCATTCCTAAGATGGATTTAATATTATAGATTTTCTTAATATCTTCCTCGTTACTAAACGTAAGCATAAACATCGGTAGTGGAGTTTTATAGCTTCGTTTTAGTATATTCGTGGCGTCAATTATAGAATAGCCGCCTTCTTTTAGTTCTTTTACTATGTCTTCATTTTTGCAGGTTGGATGTAGGCGCCTGACCATGACCTTAATTGGTCTTGTTTGTTTGTTTCCATAAGTGTACCAGTTTACTTTTTTTTTCATTTAGCAATTCGGTAAGTTTCCTGTATTCATCAATTTTCTCTACGTTGAGTTTTATATCGCCAGAATTCATTAGCGTAGCTTTGTACTTGAATTCTTTATTGTTTAAAGAATTTCGCATTGACTCGTAGTTTGTTACTTGGCTCACAATGACAGGTGGTGGCAAGAACGTTTTGTCTTTCTTTGTTTCTTTATTTTGATTTGTCTTTGTGGGCTGGGGGGAGACTACTAGTGATTCATGCATTTTGCGCTTTTTGCTTTTCCTTGCCTTTTTCACTACCCATTCTGTTTCTCTGGCCAATTCTTCCTCATCTGTATAATACTCTTTATTATTCGGAGTACTCGGTTCTGTTTTACTAGATTGCTCCAGAAATTTCTCTTGCAGGGCTTTGAGTTGTTCCTCTAAGTCCTTAAATTTGGCTTCTATCTGCTTTCTTGCGGATATTTCCTTTTGCAATTCCTTGTACAGAAGATGTTCATTTTCTGATGTAATCACAATTTCTTGTTTTGACATGGTGTCCTACTTTTATTGCTAGTACTCGTGCACTCACTCATAGTCAGCACTATAATACGCGCGCGACACTATTTTTGTTTATTAAGGAATTGATTGGGCAACACGTTTGGTAATTCGCGAGCGATCAACATACGTCTGTACCGTTCAAAGGTTTGCACAAAACTAAGCTTTGTTACATAAATTTAATATATCTTTAATTTCAAATGTATTGTAGCTTTTTGCAACTTTATTTTGTACATATGCCCAGATTAATTGAATCGCAATGGTCTACACTGTCTACAGGTAACCACAATAATTTTACTCCATTGCTTCCGATTTATATAATTCCGATAACATCTAATAGAAGTACCTTCTCTTGATGGTGATTTTTTTGACAGATACAACAGCTGTGCTTTAGTTTTTTGAGAAAGGAATTTCTGACATTGATAATTTATTGTTTTACTTCCTTGGTATAATACTTCAGCATTCTTGCTCAATACTTGCAAAACACGTACGCATGCAATGCGGTTACTCAAGAAACTTTAAACAATAAATATTTATGTATTTATGTTATCTTGATTTTACCTAAAATCATTTTATTGGGGCTTGAGAAAAATATTTGGTTTTGTTATTTTATTTGTTTATGCTACATACCTGATAATACCGATTCTGTGCATATCTGTAACGTCTATAAGGTCAAACCTATAAGTCGGTATAGATCTATAAGGAATATTGCGATTCTGTGTGTCCTCATAGGCTATAGATACCCTTTTCATAGGAAATGACCCAGAACGTTTGCCTTCCATGCAGGGTTGTTATAAAAACGTTTTTCTTATTTAAAACAAAACAAACATTTTTTTTTTATAAAATGGTGTTTTTTAACAAAACAATGTTTTTAAACGCAAATACATGTTTTAAACATGAAAAGAAACATTTTAAAATAAAAAAAAACAAGTTTTAAATAAGTAATCAAACCTGTTTTAAACATGTTTAAAACAAATTATTTGTTTTAAAACAATCTTAAAAAAAAACTGTTATAGACATGTTTAAAACAATGTTTTAAAACAAAGTGTTTTAAACATTTAAAACAAACTGTTTTAAACATGTTTAACACAAAATAGTTTTAAACAAAATATTTGTTTTAAAACATGTTTAAAACAATGTTTTAAAACAAAGTGTTTTAAACAATGTTTTAAAACAAAGTATTTTAAACATAACAACCCTGCTTCCAAGTGCTTTTGTTATATATTTCATCTCCATAATAGATATCACCTGAACACAAAGAAATAACATTTTTAACAACTGGAAAATCCCAAAAAAAAACTTTACCCCGAATTCCCTTTTCAAATGAAAAGAACCAGGACCTACGCCCTTTTCGTTGACAATATTCCCACAATAAAAGTAAATATTATATATTTACTGCGATGTTTATTTACACAATAGTATTTTTCACAAAGCCAGTTCACGGCTCACAGCTCAAGCCAGAAAACTGGCTGGGCAAGAAAATTGTTTTATCGGTCAGGTCGATTTGAATTACGTCGATGTTTATTTTTTTATTATTTCTTTTATTTAAAAAATCTATCAGATCAATTAACAAAAGATCGATATCTTCGATCTGATCGCTTATGACCAATCTATTTATCAGATCCATGTTCATATGTGATCGAGTATCCTTCACATATTTCTGAGATAGCACATCTCCAATCCTTATAGTATCTATAGGAAGTTACAGCCACCGTCGGACCACATGTAAATTTAAGAGTATCTATAAAGGATCTATAATCTATTGGGGTTCACGAATCGCATATTACGTAACAGCTTACAGGTTTTGTCATAGTGACGTTATAGGACTGCTCAGAATTGATCAGAATGCCCTGTAACACCCCAATAAGAATATTTAATTTGGTAAAGTTATTTTTTGAGTTTTCCAACATTTACTTTTGATTAAAAAGTTAATTAAAAATAAAAAAAAATTAATAAATATCTATCCATCAAAAATCTATTTATCACAAAAAAATAAAAAAAAATTAAATTTGTTATTATTAAGTATTTAGTTTTATTATTATATTTACCATAAATTATGTACAATTTACAGTTTTACAGTTTTTAACAAAATTTTTATTTATTTTTTAATTGACACTACATAAATATTCTGATTACATTATATTTCCATATTTTTTCATTCTATCATTTAATTTATTAAATATATTTGTTTGTATTCCCTGACGGAATGAAAATAGCAAAGATCACACCTGTGTTCAAAAAAGGTTCCCGAGAAGATCCATCCAATTATAGGCCAATTTCAATACTCCCCACTTTCTCCAAAGTCTTTGAGTTCATCATTGCCTCAAGAATTTCAGAGTTTTTCAGGCAACAAGGGTATTTTTGCAGTCAGCAGTATCGATTCAGGGCTGGTTTGGGAACAGAGGATGCCATTCAACAACTTATGGCGCTCATTGCCAACGCCTTGGAAGCTGGGGAAAGATGTAGGGCACAATTTCTGGATCTTACAAAAGCGTTTGATTGTATGTGCCACAAAACGTTTTTAGAGAAGATGGAGCACTACGGATTCTGTGGAACCCCGCTTGATCTCCTACGCAGTTACCTCTCAAACCGATTCCAATATGTTTCATGTGATGGCAAACAGAGCACCATGAGGGAAATCACGAGCGGTGTGCCACAAGGAAGCTTGACAGGGGCCTTAGAATTTAAATAATTTATTTAAACGACCTGCCTAAAAGCATTAATGCAGATGTTGTACTGTAACTATGTACTGTATGCCGATGACACGACCATGCTGCTTCACGGCCACGAGCCACAGTTAACAGATGATTCTGAGAAGTCAAAGAAGGAAGCTGCTGCCTGGTTTACAGAAAATCGTATGGTACTAAACCTCGGCAAGACATCTGAACTCACAATAACAGCCAGCAGAAGGGACCACCTAGAGGCTAAGAGCGTAAAGTTTCTGGGACTCTCTATCGACACACGCCTTACGTGGGCTGCTCACGTAGAAGGATTAATGCCTGCCTTGTCCACAGCTACCTATGCCATTAGAAGGATACGAAACACAATAAATGAAATTGCAACAAGAACTGCTTATTACGCATTATTTCACAGCAGAATGACCTATGGGCTAAGGGTATGGGGAAGCTCTTCTCATGCCAGCAAAATACTCATCCTACAAAAGAAAGCTGTACGAGCGGTGGAAGGTGCGACCAACACAGAATCATGCAGACCATTATTCCAAAAACATAAAATCTTGACCCTCCACGGAGCATGCATACTACAACACCTGCTACATACTAGAAAACATATGCATACGCACAAACAAAGAGAGGACATCCACGAGTATGAAACACGTCAGCGATCCCATCTACAGGTACCCTTTGGAAGACTTCACACTACCGACTTTACCAGAGAGGGTGTGATGCTCTACAATCTAATCCAAGACAATTGGAAGCAGCTTTCCAACAGAGCGTTTAAACGTCAGCTTACCACATTACTAACTGAAGTCCCACCTTACTCGGTAGGGGAATTCATCGAGTCATTACAAGTGTAGAAGAGTGCCCTTATTATTAATGTACATACATATTTACCATATATTTTTTGTGACTTATTGGCGACAATCAATAAATATCTATCTATCTATCTATCTATTTGGTAAGTTTTATTTGTAAATTTCAAACAATTCAAGTGACATTTATGAACAAATAAAATCCTTAAACAATTATACATAATGCAGCGTTCTAAAATACTAATGTATAATTTATCACACAACAACAATTACGAAACCTGACTTTAATGACAATAAATATAATGATATTTTCCAGAGAATTAATGCTTTTGAGAGAACTTAGAACACTTTTGATTGATCGCCTCTACATTTATAAGTATCTGTGTAATAGGTGATAGGTTTGGTTCTATTATTGCATAAGAAATAATAAAGGACCTTCGTGGAGGTCTGCGGGTGTCCGAACGTGATGCTTAAAACAGCCATACATTTTTGTATAATTTATTGTTTTATGGGGGGTTTGATGGTTTGATGTGCATAGACGGCGGAAATATTATCTTTCGTTCGTGCCTGAATAAACAGAGTCGGGTATTTATGTTATTATGGTGTATTCAAGGGTCATATACGAAAATTGCCAAAGTCACGTTTCTGCCGGACCATTTGTTCTGCATTTCTAGGAACAGGTTGGACCATGTGCTATAAGATAGATGGGAAGGAACCACGGACAAAGGGCGGATCAAGAGAAGTGTTATCTTCTGCAGATTCTTCTTTATTGGTTAGTTACGATTTTTGTCGCTACGATCGGATAGTTTTAGGGGGAGATGTTGCAGCCCATAATGTTTTCTTGGGAACAGAGATAGCGTCTCAAGCTGCAATCTCTAAGTAGATACCAAATCGCTTACTTGTGTTTCTGTGCGTGCAAATTGTGATAGAGGTTTTTCGACTTAGCTCAAAATCCAGTTCAACCAGCATACCAGAGAGGCCAAATCCACACTACAAATAATTAGCAGATAGCAGAATTCGCAGGCCTATATCCATTGCAGCCATTTTCCGGACCGTTAGAGGGTCAATCAACAAACGAGTTACCTAGCCGACCAGCTGTTTCCAGTAGCTTCAGTAAAGTAAGTGGGATATTGAATGGCACTTCTGGTTTTTAAAAGTTAAAGTGTTATCTGGGTGACATTTAAAAAATAAGCCTGTTTCATCTGCATTAAATACGTCATGTGCTTGATAACCTTCTAATAAATGGGGTAAAACATCACGTTTCAATTTAGTACCGTCCTCGTCACTCACATCACTGCTCTCTCTACAAACCTTCTTATGATATATGCATATCTTGAAACAAAAAACAAATTTTAAATCCTAATTTACACATTCTTGTTGTATGTACATACAAATGTACGAAGTACATACTTACGTTTCCAGTTATCCAGCCAACTCGTACTTGCCTTGAAATTTGGTTGTCCTAGTTTTTGATTAAATTCTAACTCTTTCTCTTTAATTAACCCTCCGGATATAGGTAAGTTCTGCGTCCTTGTCGTTTTAAACCATTCTAAAACTGCTTTGTCCACATTTGCATATGTTGGGCTTTTTTTAATGCGATGATAATTGTTTGCTTATTTTTTAAAATAGTAGACACCGGACTTGCCGGAACACCATACTTCACTCCCACGTTTTTTTTTCGTGAACCACTTTTCACTTCTTTTATAAGTTTAAACTTGTCATCAATAGTTAATGTTTTTAATGTACGTTTTGACATATTGGCAGCAACTAATACTCCGCTTATAAACAACTAAGAACGCAGACGTAGCGCTGAAACCAAATGGCAAGCGGTACCGTAATTAGGGGATTTCCCAAAAATATTCGACTTATCGAAGATGGCGTCAAATATTTTGTTTGAGTTATCAAGATATTCGAGTAATAGAAGTTCGAGTTATCGAATACAAATCACATATAATTTCTAGACACTACTGCCAACCAATTTGATTCGAGTTATCAAAAATTCGGCTTATCGAAGTTGGACTGTATGTATACCGGGTGACCCACGCCATAGGTACTCCCGTTTATATTTTTTGTTTATAAAGCTGGACGAATGAAATTTGGGGAAGTGTTAATAGACAAAAAATGCCATTCTTTGGGATACTCTTGATGTTAATATGACTTCTGGTCTTTCTGGAAATGACGTCATTAAAATTTTAAATGGCACCCTATACTCTTTGTGTGATATTTTTAATCAGGATGACATTCTGAATACAAAAACATATCGATCGTCAATTTTTATCACCAAGGCAACGCAATAACGTTTTGTGTATTAATCTAGGTGGCTATAAATTGATGAAAATAATCGAAAATTGTCAAATAAACACGAACTATCGATTTTGGCGGACATTGCATTACTGGCACCCTCCAGCGTGATTTAATTGGATTTTGGCCAGTGAATCATTTTTTTCACGGGTACCCAATGGCCACACCGTGATTATTCCATAGAAAACATCTTTCCGATTACTATGATACCAAATACTTGACATTTCGTTCAAATTCGTAGCGTACAAATGTTGTTTGAAGTAAGGAAACCGAAAAAAATATTGACCTAATGATCAGTCAGCGTAAGTCTTAGGCCTGTATTAATAGACGGTACTTGGGTGAAAAACTCACATAAATCTAGTTTTAAGTTCTGATCAAGGACTGCACGATTCAATAGTCGGTTATTAGGTGGCGCTTGAGTAATACTTGGCCGGTACGTCTCGCACGTGATTACTTGCCTAAAAAGCAATTTGGGGCGTATTAGTAGTGGCCTATCAGCCTATGTGAATCGTTACTTAAGTTTATCGGTATTAATAGTCCGAAAATCACTGATCAAAACGCGGTCAAGTAAAGAATATGCGATACTTGGCTGATGATGGTCCATAAGTGCCTTGAGTCTGTATTAGCCGGATTTCTGTCACCAAAATTCATACATTGGTTGTTCATGTCAGTGTCATGTCACTGTAGTCAAAGATGCCAAAGAATGTTTACGAAGTGTAAAGTTACCAGTGGTGGATACAGGGGGGGGGGGGGGGTGCGCGCAGCCCCCCCCATTGGCGCGAATTTGTTGGTACGTCGGAGAAGAAAGCGATTGTTATGTTACCGGCTAGGTCTTGTATGTGTGTTTTTATTCGGTTGATTCTAAGAAACAGTTATATGAAAAAAGTTTTTTTTAAGCTTTGCACCAGACTTGATGACACCCATAGCTCAAGATGTCTTCAAGCGCACCATACTTCACTCCCACGTTTTTTTTTCGTGAACCACTTTTCACTTCTTTTATAAGTTTAAACTTGTCATCAATAGTTAATGTTTTTAATGTACGTTTTGACATATTGGCAGCAACTAATACTCCGCTTATAAACAACTAAGAACGCAGACGTAGCGCTGAAACCAAATGGCAAGCGGTACCGTAATTAGGGGATTTCCCAAAAATATTCGACTTATCGAAGATGGCGTCAAATATTTTGTTTGAGTTATCAAGATATTCGAGTAATAGAAGTTCGAGTTATCGAATACAAATCACATATAATTTCTAGACACTACTGCCAACCAATTTGATTCGAGTTATCAAAAATTCGGCTTATCGAAGTTGGACTGTATGTATACCGGGTGACCCACGCCATAGGTACTCCCGTTTATATTTTTTGTTTATAAAGCTGGACGAATGAAATTTGGGGAAGTGTTAATAGACAAAAAATGCCATTCTTTGGGATACTCTTGATGTTAATATGACTTCTGGTCTTTCTGGAAATGACGTCATTAAAATTTTAAATGGCACCCTATACTCTTTGTGTGATATTTTTAATCAGGATGACATTCTGAATACAAAAACATATCGATCGTCAATTTTTATCACCAAGGCAACGCAATAACGTTTTGTGTATTAATCTAGGTGGCTATAAATTGATGAAAATAATCGAAAATTGTCAAATAAACACGAACTATCGATTTTGGCGGACATTGCATTACTGGCACCCTCCAGCGTGATTTAATTGGATTTTGGCCAGTGAATCATTTTTTTCACGGGTACCCAATGGCCACACCGTGATTATTCCATAGAAAACATCTTTCCGATTACTATGATACCAAATACTTGACATTTCGTTCAAATTCGTAGCGTACAAATGTTGTTTGAAGTAAGGAAACCGAAAAAAATATTGACCTAATGATCAGTCAGCGTAAGTCTTAGGCCTGTATTAATAGACGGTACTTGGGTGAAAAACTCACATAAATCTAGTTTTAAGTTCTGATCAAGGACTGCACGATTCAATAGTCGGTTATTAGGTGGCGCTTGAGTAATACTTGGCCGGTACGTCTCGCACGTGATTACTTGCCTAAAAAGCAATTTGGGGCGTATTAGTAGTGGCCTATCAGCCTATGTGAATCGTTACTTAAGTTTATCGGTATTAATAGTCCGAAAATCACTGATCAAAACGCGGTCAAGTAAAGAATATGCGATACTTGGCTGATGATGGTCCATAAGTGCCTTGAGTCTGTATTAGCCGGATTTCTGTCACCAAAATTCATACATTGGTTGTTCATGTCAGTGTCATGTCACTGTAGTCAAAGATGCCAAAGAATGTTTACGAAGTGTAAAGTTACCAGTGGTGGATACAGGGGGGGGGGGGGGGGTGCGCGCAGCCCCCCCCATTGGCGCGAATTTGTTGGTACGTCGGAGAAGAAAGCGATTGTTATGTTACCGGCTAGGTCTTGTATGTGTGTTTTTATTCGGTTGATTCTAAGAAACAGTTATATGAAAAAAGTTTTTTTTAAGCTTTGCACCAGACTTGATGACACCCATAGCTCAAGATGTCTTCAAGCGCCCCCCCCCCCTTGAGTTTTTTCTGTATCCGCCACTGAAAGGTACCTACTATTGATCATGGATAATTTAGAAGATTGGGACGATATTGAAGATTTTGGAGCATATGATAACGAAAAATATTAAATTAACTATATTAAATTCAATTTGCAAGAAATCTAACTTTTATAGGTAATAGAATCATA
>OZ014508.1:43662068-43748583 GCA_963966075.1 Aphodius sticticus | reverse complement strand
TGTAAATCAGTATATGTATACAACTTTGAACAATTAACTAAACACATTCCATAAAAACAACATGTTATGTACTATATCTCTGCTCCAAGGAATTCCTCGATGGTATAGAAGCTGTTATCTGCCAGGATCTTCTTCATTTTCCTCTTGAACCGTGCCGGTGTTTCATTTCGCAAGACATCCGGAACTTTGTTGTAACATCTTATGCCCCAATAGTTTGTGCTGGTCTGGGCTCGGACCACTCTGTGGTTTGGCACTTCTAGGAGGTGACCATGTCGGGTATTGTAGTCATGGGTTTCTCCTGTTGTTTTATATTCACCTCTGTTGCTGTGGACATGGACCAGGCACTCAAGCACAAATATGCTTGTGATAATAAGTATCCCCGTTTGCCTGAACAGCGGTCTGCAACTATCCCGGTAGCCTGCCGCGCAAAGAATTCTTACTGCTCTTTTGTGAATTAGGAACAGGTCATTTACTCTTGGCGAGTGTCCCCATATGATTATTCCATAAGCAAGTAACGAATGGAAGTTTGCATAGTAAGCTGTCACTGCTGACTGTGGTATTGATGTTTTCATTAATTGCCTCACAGTGAAGAGGCCCCTGTTCAGCTTTTGTGCTAATTGAGTTATATGTTTGTCCTAACGCAGATCTTCCTGGAACCATATGCCCAGAATTGCGTTGCGTTGCTTTGGTGATAAAAATTGACGATCAATATGTTTTTGTGTTCAGAATGTCATTCTGATTAAAGATATCACACAAAGAATATAGGGTGCTATTTAAAATTTTAATGATGACGTCATTTCCGGAAAGACCATAAATCATATTAACATCAAGAGTATCCCAAAGAATGGCATTTTTTGTCTATTAACACTTTCCCAAATTTCATTCATCCAGCTTTACAAACAAACAAAATAAACAGGAGTACCTATGGCGTGGGTCACCCGGTATATTATATATACTATGTCACGAAGGTAAGTTGGTTTGTAAGTATAACCTTCCTCAGTGACAGATATGTCATACTACTGCAAATGACATTAATATAAGCTACACTTAACTTTAAAGGTGACCGCAAATAGCGAGCGTAGCAAAGCTATGCTAAGACTTAGAAAAAGACGGATTGCATTAAATTCTGTGAGAGCGAGCGAGAGATCTTCGGGCAGCTTTGAATCGCTCAGCTCAGCTCAGTTTGGCTCTCGATCGCTCTTATGGGATTTTAATGCAAATGTCTTTTTTCAAACGATCAGCTTCGCTTAGCTGCGCTTAGCTTCGTTCGCTGTTTGCAGTCACCTTTAGCGTCACTTAAAATTTAAGGCACACTGGTGCAATCGGGCATTAACACAAAAAATGCACGCTTTTAATCAAAATTACAAAAAGTACAGGTAAACGTCGTTTTGCACCGGTTTGATTTACGCCGATTCACAATTACGCGGTTGGTGCCGGTGTGGGATTCCCCGGTTTGTTTGGCTGTGATTCCCCCGGTTTGGCCGACACCAGACGACAGTAGGCACCACGATTTTAATTTGCACCGTGCATACCCTGTGGAAGGGATACAAGGAACGATCTAGGAGACTGCATCGGAGAAACGGAGAAATACCCGCCAGCACTGCGTCAGTATTTTTGTTGTTACAATCTGTCAGAAATATACAGTATGTCTCACGGGACGTTGAATTCCAAATGGTTTCCAAGTTATTATGAAAAAACAAAAGAATGTATTTTTTAATTATAGTCATAACTTTTTTATGCGTCAGAACCGTATTAGAACCAACACATGTGATGAGTGAAAAATCTGAAAAATTATGCAAACACTGCAAAAAGAAGGTAGTATCAGCACTAAGCTGCATAAACTGCAATGCCAGCTACCACAGAAGCTGTGCTTTCCAGGCAGGAGTTGTAAACCAGGACGAAAAAGTTGAATGCTGCAAGCATGCAGGCAAAAATGAGGTTATCCCCCAAAATACCGAATTCGACACAACAATTCCAACAACAAGCAATAAATTGCCAAGAAGAGAGTCGGTAAATGACTCAGAAGAAGAATCAAGAAGTTCTACTAGTGATACAGGAAAAATGTGCATGACGAAGGTAGACATTGAAAATATATTGAAACGTCACATTGACCAAGTCAAAGAGGAACTTCTGAGCACATATAAAATACAATTAGTTGAGCTTAAGAATGAAATAGCGGAACTCAAACTTCTAGTTCAGCAAAAAAACCAACAACCAAACACTTATGCAAGCACACTGCAAAAAGAACCCGAAAACATCAGAAAAGAGAATAAAACACCGTCAACAGTTTCGAGTCGAGTCAGGAAACCATCAACACAACAAGAAAGTAGAGGATATAATTCCAGAAAGTATGAAGAAACCCAAAGGAATATAATGCAAAGAGTAATAGAACTTGGCAACGAGAGTAAACATAATACCACACCTATAGACATAGAAGATGATTTTCAAGAAGTTGTGTACAGCAAAAGAAGAAACTCTAAAAACATAAAAGAGGTCCATGAGATAGTGGAGCTACCTACTAAAACCACTCGTACGTCAATGTCAATACAAAATAAAATTAAAAAGAAACCTACAACAATGGTCGGAGAGTACACAATTCCGAAAGATGAAGAAGCAAACGGATTTACTGCTAAACCCGTAGACAAAAAAGTTTGGCTGTTTGTATCTCGAGCAAGAGATCATGTTACGGAAAAAATTGTGGAAGAATATCTCAACAAAAAAATAAACAATCCAAACTCAATGGCGATTGTAAAAGAACTCCAAACAAGAAATCAAACAAAAGACAACAGATGTTTCATGGTAGGCCTCGAATACGCACTAAAAGAAGAGGCATACAATCCAAAATTCTGGCCTAAGGAAATCAACATAGCTAGATTCAACTTCATGAGAGGAAAACATTTTTTAGAAAATCAGATAACAACAGCTGCAAACACGTAACAACTTCCGACACCAACGGTGCCCAATCAAGAAAAGAAGACAAAGGACAAAAAAAGCAAACAACAACCAGGCATGAAAAGCAACTAACGGTTATGTCAACAAATGTTCAGTGTATAACAAACAAGGTAAAAGCAATCCAACTTGCAGCAGAAAGTGAAGGAGCGCAAATAATATGCATATCAGAACACTGGCTCGAGGAAGAAGACGTCAACCTATACAACTTACAGGGCTATAGAAATACTGGCTATTTCTGTAGAAAGAGACACAATAAAGGTAGGAAACACACTCGAGGCGGAGTTTGTATTTACATAAACGAAGACCTGGAAGCTTATGAACTAAAACATGTGAAAGAACGATCACTTGAGATAGATTGTGAAATGGCTGCACTTCATCTACCGACTTGCAATATAACAGTCTTATCACTGTACAGGTTACCATCAGGAAATGTAACAACGTTCATACAAGTACTAGAACAGACGTTAATAGATATAACAGCAAACAGTAAACACGACACTAGGCTGATAGTTGCTGGTGACACTAACATTGATCTCAGGATCCAAAATACAGACTCACGGACCTTCCTAAACATGTGCCAAGCATTTGGGCTGAATCCTATTTTCCACGAACCAACAAGAATTGACAGAGGAACAAGAGCATCATGTATAGACAACATATTTTCCAACACAACTCACACTATAAAGAAGATTGTAACCCCAGGCTATGGAGATCATAAAGCTATAATAGCATCATTTTCAAAATCCCCCCAGCAACATCAAGTAAGGTATGGAAGAAAAAACACAAAAAGGAATAGAGAAAACTTTATCGAGTACCTACAAAGTGAGACATGGAGTGACCTAAAATCTGAGGAAAACGCCAGCAGGAAGATGGAAATGTTTATTCACAAGTTCAATGAACACAGAACTCGGGCTTTTCCATTGATCCCCATAAGGAAACGAAAGACGGTTTGGAGACCCCCCCCCCGGAGATTATACAGATGAGAGAAACTGTAAAATTAATGCACAGAATGCAAGATGCAAGAGGAAATGAAGAAACTCACTCAATTCTGAAACGATATGAGAAATACTATGTTCAATGTGCTGAAAACGCATACAAGGAAGACAACTACAACAGGATAGTAAACGCTGAGAACAAAGCTAAGACAATATGGAACAGAATAAACATAGAGACAGGAACGACAAAAAGATCAAAAATGTCAGGAGACACACCTTCTTGTGAACAGCTGAGTGAATATTACTCTAAAGATCCTCCAAAACTGAATAACCTTGTAAGCAGTATGGACATAAACACTCAAAGTTTAAGAGGCACTTCCTTTTTTCTTGCTCCAACTGACCCAGAGGAAGTCAGGGCATTGATACAGAGTATGAAGCAAAAACCAACCGAGGACATCTACGGAATAACAACAAAAATATTAAAGCTAGTAGCAAAAGAAATATCGACTCCGCTGGCAGAAATTTTCAACAAAGCCTTAACGGAAGGAGTGTTCCCAGTATGCTTGAAAAAAGCTAACATTGTTCCTGTGTATAAGAAAGGGGACCATCAAAACTGTGGTAACTATAGACCAATATCAATACTACCTGCGATATCAAAGATCCTTGAGCAAATACTTCAGACAAGAATTATAAAATACTTTGACAAATATAAGCTACTTTCAGGATGTCAATATGCTTACCAACATAAAAAGGGTACAACGGATGCAATACAAGACCCAATGAAGTATGTCTGTTCCGCTCTAAACAATGGCAACAGATGCTCTGCACATCTCTGTGACCTCAGTCAAGCCTTCGACAGTGTGATTCATACCAATCTGATTCAGAAGATGGAGCAATATGGTTTCCGAGGAGCACCATTACAAATAGTGGCCTCATACTTACAGGACCGATATCAGCAGGTAACGATGAAAGGACAAACAAGCTCAATGAGAAGGATAAATGCTGGAGTTCCGCAGGGCAGCGTTCTCGGTGGTCTTCTCTTTATTATTTATATAAACGACCTACCCAAACAACTAAGATGTGATACCATTATATATGCAGATGATACCACTCTGGTAATATCAGGAGTGGATAAAACAGAGATCGAGACAAGGACCGCGGAGAACATGCAAAGGGCGGAGCAATGGTTTATCAACAATGGCCTTACACTAAATGATAACAAAACAGAAACCATCCACTTCGAAATGGACAGATGGGAGAAAGCCGGAGAAGCTGTACGTTTCCTGGGAGTGCAGATTGGTCCCCGTTTGGAATGGAGCAATCACGCAGAGCGACTGTGTGGTATATTAGCAAGAGTCACCTATGCAATAAGAAGAGTAGAAAAAACAGCTGGCTACCATGCGGCAAAAATTGCTTACCACTCCCTCTTTCACAGCAGGATGATTTACGGAATTGAGGTTTGGGGCCACAGCAACCACGTAAAGTCCGTCTTTACACAACAAAAGAGAGCAATACGAAGCCTAACACATGAGAGTCCGAGAACATCCGCAAGACCACTCTTCAAGATACACCAGATAAAGACTCTCACAGCATCATACATCTACCGCTGCCTTTGCAAACTACATCGGGAAAAAGACACAAGAACCAAGTGTGGAGACCACCACCAATACGATACAAGATCCAGAGGCAACCTGAGAATCGAATATGCACGCTTGACAACTACATCCTTCCAGCAAATACCATTGCAACTGTACAACATGCTCCCCGAGAGTTGGAGACAACTCAAGAATAGGCAGTTCTCTCTGACCCTAAACAAAGAACTTGTGGAGATGGTCCCGTACACAATCCAGGAATTTGAAGAAGCAATGAAATTAATCAATTAAATATGCTTATATTGTTATTTTGACGTACCTCTGTACAGAGAAGAAAATAAATGATTTTTGATTTTTTTGATTTTTTTATTCGTGATCCCATCAAAAAAGCGTTTTGACAGTATAGAGGCACTTTTTTGTCTACAATTTGATTATGTCAGTTTAAAATTTTTTTCGCCGATGAATTCGTCAGAAACAAACTAAACTTTTGTTTTTGTTTTGGACCCCATATTGGTTTTATACATGTTTGGATTCAGAATTTGTTTCTGAGTAATGTGGTATGCCACATGCCATATTTAGAACAATAAGCCGACAAAATTGAAGTTTTTTTCTTAATATCTGAAAATCGCATGGTGTCATGAAAACCACATTTGAGTGATACAGTATTTATGTGCCCATAGTCAAGTTACAGTAAAACTATGGAATGTATTTATTTGTACTAACTACATAACTTAAAACAGTAACAACATTTTAACCATTTAAATAACGTTTTAAAAACTCTTGCCATTTTCGTGCAGGCATTTTTCACAGCATTCCGTAATACGGTGACCTTACCGAGGGTTCTTCTGTCAATCGAATTGAAAGCGGAGATAACAGTGTCACGTAACTCCCCAACGTTTCCAAAATTATAAACACCATTCACCTTGTTTTTTAAGTCACTCCATAGATAAAAATCACAAGGGGTAAGATCCGGCAATCTTGGTGGTCGTGGTCATAATACTTCTCAATAGCTAGCAAATCGTCTCCATTTATGTCATATCTAAATAGTTCCTCACAATTCGGGCATTATGCGCAGGTGCTCCGTCTTGTTGGAACCTCATACTTTAGCGCAAGGCCAACGGTTTATCGTCCATTCTTTCTTCCACGTCCTCAGAGAGCAATATTGCTGATACCTCTCTGAAGTTAAATTTTTGTTATAAAAAATTGGTCCGATTAATCGGTTGGCCACTATACCACACCATACATTAAAACCAAACCGCACCTGATTATTACACGGTCTAAAAAGGTGCTGATTTTCGCGGGCCCAGTACCCAGTAGTGCGTCTTCTTTCAGTTAAAAACACCGCAGTTAGAAAATGTTTCATCGGACCATAATTTTTTTTTATAAAGTTTTGGGTTTTCACCGATTTTGTTCAACAGATGGATACAGATGGGTAGATATCACATTGTTTCACAAAATGTCTTCCATGGCACCATGCAATTTTCAGCAATTCTCGAAGTGTATAGGTACAGTTAATTCTATTATCTTATTGTATTTAAAACATGGCATGTGGCATACCAAATTACTCAGAAAGAAATGATGAATCCAAACATGTATAAAACCATGCGTTCATAAGAAAAACAAAAGTTTCGTTTGTTTCCGAAGAATTCATTGGCGAAAAAAATTTTAAACTGATATCAAATTGGAGACAAAAAAGTGCCTTTATAATGTCAAAACGCTTTTTTTATTTGGTCCCAAATAAAGAAGTTATGACTATAATTAAAAAATGAAATTTTTCTGTTTTTTCAAAATAGCTTGGGCACCGTTTGGAATTCAACTGTTTTCTGAACAGATTATCAAAGATCACATAAATATGCACTACTCTGTCCATTTAACTGACTTTCTATCTCTAATATTAACAAAACTACCCATACAATCCAACGTCCCGTGAGACACCCTGTATATTTGATAGTTTACAAGCACGTCAAATAGTGTGACAATAAGTGTTGCGTGGTGAACAGTGGACTGCAACAATTCAGGAAGGAATAGCACATTAGATAAGAACAGCGGCCCTTCGTACACTAGTCACCTGTATTTTGCAGTACGAAACTGGAAAGCGCTTGTCATAAACCATGCATAAACATTTGTTATCGCCAACCGCAATAGAGACGCTTGCATCATGCTCCCGGCCGGAGGCACACGTTGTTTTATTCTATTACCGTGTACGCGAACAGTCTATTGTGTGTGTGAAATAGTTTGTGAGTTAGTTTTCGTTTAGTTTTTAAGAAAAATAAAAAGGAAAATATAGGATATGTGTTAAATAAACGTGTTAGATTGTTCTTAGAATTTTGACACGGAACCTAACCTTATATTGATTGTGCATTATATTAGGGTTTATTTTACGCCGTTTTTTTTTACGCCGGTGTCTCTCAAAACGGGGCCCCGGCGTAAAACGACGTTTACCTGTAATCTGTACATGGTTTGAGCGTGTTATAACTAATATTAGAAAAACAGCACTTACTTGTATGTAGCTCTATCAACGGTTTGATGGTGCAAAACATGATGACGATGAGAGAATGTGCCTCTCTCAACATCCTGGCCAGACAGGCGTACGTGAATGCCCTCCTTCAGCAATGATCCGAAAGCCATGGCTTCGGCAATAGCCCAGTCGCAAGTTCTGCTGTTGACCATATCCATCCTTGCTTTCAATATACGTTCCAAACCTAAAGAAAAAAGATTACGAATTATCTCCAAACAATCACAAGTATAATTAACGAAAAAGAATATGTACGGGCAGCTCATATGTCAGGGTGTAAACTAAACTCACCTTTATGAATGATGAATTCAGCAGCATTTGGTGGTGGAGATGAGAACCTAGTACCGATATGCATTAGGGTCTCTTCCTTAACACCGGTAGGGCCAACCTTCAGGGGGTCCTTGCCCTCGAAGAAACCGGACCATGGACTATCCAACCAGTCCTTGTGTTTCACATGAGTCTCTTTACGTGCGTTGTTGAAGGCCTCCTCGCAAATCTTCTCGTATTTCTCCTTTACATCTTGGACCTAATGCAACATTTAAAAGAAATATATTCATAATGGCCCACATAATGGTCACTTCATTTTAAGCATTACAAATATAATTTTATTTTATATTTATTATTAGCATTCTTTTTTTTTGTGAAAAATGTGAATATTGCAAGAAATGTGAATATTGCATACCACAGCATGTGACTAACATATTGGACTATTGTCTATGATATAAAATGAAAAATTTTATGGAAAGCATCTAAAGTGAATTTCTAGTGTTTTGGTTTCGATCACCATTATTACACCATTACTTGTAATGGTGTAATGTATGTAATGTAATGTAATCATCATACCTCAGCTGGTGTAACTACTCCTTCAGCGGTCAGTTGGTCGGCATACTTCTCGAGTATTGATTTCATTGAACGGATCTTGGTGTACATGAGTGGTTGAGTGAACATTGGTTCGTCATTCTCATTGTGTCCGTTGCGACGATAGCATACAATGTCAATTACAACATCGCTCTTAAAGGTTGAACGCCACTCCGCAGCAATATTGCACACATGGATTACGGATTCAGGGTCGTCACCGTTAACATGGAAGATCGGTGCATTTACTACTCGGGCAACATCTATACAGAGAACATATGTAGAGATGAAAAACATAATAACAAGATATAATAACAATAACACCAAAATACAGTATAGTATACATTATAATATATAATAATAATAATAATAATAATAATATATTTATTGATTCAATCTGCACACTTACATTTTGTCACACACGTTACTAACTTAGTAAATTATCCACTGCAACAGAATCAATCATATGGCGCGATTCGGTATAGCCGATCTTCCATCGCACCATAATAATTATAAAAATAAACAAGGCCGCCACGCAATTATGCGAAAAAAACAAATGAAAGAACATAGTAAATACAAAGTCAAATAAACAAACATAAATGTGAAAACAAAGGATCATTATTCTATAAACAAAGATAAAGGGAAAAAAAGAGAATATTCATGCCTGCCGGTCCCGCCCGACCGCCCCGCCGCCAACACGCCACCAAGCATCAAAAAGCTCCCCGATCTACAACAATTAGCACCCACTACTCCATCCGGTTATTTTCCCCCATGGCAATGTCACGAAAGGCCCTCCTCACCCGCCCCACAGACGCACACGCCCCCAACCGTCGCATAATAAAATTTCCTATTTTATAGGCCTGGTATGTAAAACTATTTTTATAAAATTAATTTTTGTGTATAGGTGGCGTTAGAGTTCCCCTAAATCTAAGGTTGAGGGTATGTACATCAGAGCGGTAACATATTTTATTATATAAGTAGGCGGGCTTATGAAGTGTTAAGATTTTGTTATAAAACAATGTGGCATGCAGTAACCGGCGAGACTTCATATTAAGCCAGTCTGCGTCCATCAATTTACAAGAGACGTGCTCGTGCCTTCTCAAACCAAATAGCAAGCGTATACAAGAATTTTGCACTCGTTGAATTCTTTGCTGTATGGCCACCGTTAGGAAGGGCGAGTAAAGAGAATCCGCGTACGTAAAATGTGACAGAACCAAACTATCGCACAGCATCTTCTTTGTCTTAAAATTCAAGAATTTTCGGCTGCTATATATAAATTTCAAGTTGATGTAAGCTTTCTGAATTTGTTTTGAAACATGCTGATCAAATTTGAGGCTTTCGTCAATGATTACACCCAGGTTCTTGACTCTTTTCGACAAAGGTATTGATTTATTACCGACCACGGCTTTATCCCATCACGGACCCTTGCCTTTAATTTCTCCGAACCGAACAGAGTCAGCTCCGTCTTTTCTGGATTCACACTCAGACCGTGCTGCTCCGATACATGTATTAATCTCTGCAAGTCCTCATTGATTTTGGCGCACGCTGCAGCCACATTACTTTCATCGAATGAAATGTATACTTGTGTGTCGTCAGCATACCAGTGGACATTGCAGTAGCCGACACTACTTTTGAAATTCGCGGTATAGATGGTGTAGAGCATAGCAGACAGCACCGATCCCTGCGGACAGCCCATAGTATTTTTGGTAATATCAGAATTTTGACCATTAATTGAAACAAATTGCTCTCTATCAGATAGATAACTAGTGATCAAATCCGCAGCAATCGCCTGTATGCCTATATAATGGAGCATTGCACTCAGAATTTCATGATCTATCCTATCAAATGCTTTAGAATAATCCAAGAGACACAGCAGCGTCAATTTGCCATTATCCATCGCTCTCACGACGTCATCTACGATGCTTGTCAGCGCAGTCACGCAGCTATACCCAGCTCTAAAACCTGATTGCGTTTCAGGTAAGAGATTATTAGCTTCAATATACTTAGTCAACCGACTCCATAGCAACCGTTCACACACCTTTGATAACACTGGCAAGATACTAATTGGCCTCAAATCTCCAAAGTCAGCCACCCTAGATTTTTTTGGCAATGGGAGCACCATCGCTTTTTTCCATGCAGCAGGGAATTTGCCGGTCAAGATGCAGGTATTGATAATATCTCTAATCTGTGGAATAATGTGTGGGCAGCACAATCTCAGTGTCCTTATATTAATACCGTCATGCCCGCTTGCTGTGCTCTTTATTGAGTTAATTGTTATTTCGACTTCCGAGTCGGTAACCTGGTCAAATGTAAATCGAGAATCAGTGGATTTATTGTTTAGGTAGTAGGAACACAGGTCCATATTTATACACGCGCTGGATGTTATATTACTAAAAAATGCGTTTATCTCATTGGGATCTGTAAGGTTCAGAGGAATGGTAGGCACAACTTTCCGTAACACATTCGTACGTTTCAAAGCCGCCCATGTATTTTTTTGAGTGTTTAATTGAAGCTCTAAAAAAGCTTTCCTTTCGGAATCAATCGCGGTCTTCACACCATTCCTCAGAGCCTTGTAGTACTGCCACTTTGCGTCTGTTCTCACAGGTTTAAAATTTCTTAGTGCCCGATCCCGCAACCCCTGCATCAGTCTAATAGTCTCAGTTATCCATGGTGGCGACTGTCGCCGGAGAATAATTCTTTTAAGAGGTGCGTGCAAATCAATAACATTTAATACATTGTTCGTTAAGTACTCCACTTTACCATCGACATCCGGTATATCAAATACTTCAAAAAATGGGATGGAATATAAGTCGCATAACAAGCAGTCAATGTCAAAATTATGAAAAGTTCTTCGTATAATATATTTAGGCTGCTGCGCGACCGCGCCCACATTCAAGCTACAATATGTTAACTCCTGATCTGACATTCCAGGAGCTGGCAAAACACCCACATCGCGGACACTATCAGGGTCCGACACAAAGATCAGATCGATCAAAGACATTGAGGTTCTACTGACTCTCGTCGGCTCGGAGATAATCTGCGTGCAGTTAAGAGATTCCAGCGTGTCCACGAGTAACCTCGCAGACGTGCCGGGGTTGCCAAGCTGATTTAAGTTAAAGTCTCCTAGAATAATTATTTTGTCAGCCAATAGGCAAATTCTTGACATTTGAGATTCGAGTTCAGCAATAAATACATTTGCATTGTACCTGGGTGCTCTGTAGACTACGCCAACCACAGCTGTTCGATTATGTTTGGTGAGTCAATAATAGGGTATTTGACTGTATTAAAAATATGGCATGTATTATAGTCATCCTAATAGATTACAGTTTAAGAAAACTATTTGTTATTACTTTTCAAAAAAAAATGCTTTATTTCTATGAAAAACCAAAATTAAAATTGAATTTTATTCACGTCCTATCACGTGATTGAAAACGCTCTGTAATTGGGTCAGTCTCCAGTGATGTCATTCGTTAGTCCGCCATAGAGCGCGTTCGGTTTGTCAGGGTATGGTATGGGGAGAGCAATGCTCAGATAACTTGGGTCGGCTGTCTCTCTCTTATATGCAGATAAACGCCGTATGACGTTAGTCCGCCTATTATGCAGCGCGTCACTCTCACCGTAAAATACCGGGTTATCCGAACGCGCTTTTATGCTTCTCCCGTTTGAATTTAATAGCACGAAAGCGTCATGTAAGCATAACTTTGTAGGTTAGGATAGCCCTAACCTTCAGCTGTCAGATCAGAGAATACCTTTCGAAAATACGATAGATAACTTATTCTAGTCAGTTTTACTTATGTCGAAGTAATCTTCACAACAGAAAACACTTGTATTGGCGGCTATTTATTTCATTTGGATTTCTACGAGCCAACCACTTTCTTCGCAGTTTCAAATCTTGCGGAACAGCTACAAATAGTTTATCCGGAGTTTTTCTTGACATATCTCTGCATTGTGGATTTATACACCATTTATAACCCATTTTTATGTAGAAATTGTGAAAACAACACATCATACAACACAATTACCAAACGGCGACGATGCCGATGCTGACAGACCATATGGGCCGATTTGACATCTTGACATCACATCATCTTGACATCTTGACATCACTAACCGGTGACGTCACACAACAGAAAGTATCGTTTTGGCGGGACTTTTTGTGATTCAATTTTTAACGCTGATTTTTATGAAATATTGAGGAAATAATTACAAAAAATAATGCATTTACAATGTAGAGTGAAGGAATAAACACATTAAGATGGTTTTCCAAAAATAGTCAAATACCCTATTGTATATTTAAAATGTTTTTTGATATAACATGCCACCCCTCCGCCTCTTGAACCCCTATCACGTCTAAGTATCTCGTACCCGTCAACAGCCACCACAGCATCATCAACCCCGTCAGACAACCACGTCTCCGAGAGCGCGACCAAATCATAATTATTAGTTTGTACAAAATCGAAAAAGTCTGCGAACTTTGCAGTGAGTGAGCATACATTCCACTGACACACAGTTAGCAAATCCAACATTCTACAAGATGGCCGGCATGCCCGCAGCGGGCGGGGACAAAAACGACATAGACATATATAACTTACCTATAGAAAGTAAAACAATTATAAGTTACAACACGAAAGAAAAAAAGTGCTATTCCTATGCAAAAGCGCGCTGAGCGTTGACTGACAGGCAATAAAAACTCAAGAAAAGAAAATTCAGCAAATGTAAGAAACTCACTCCGATTTCACTTGTCTATATAAAATAAGCATTGAAAGTCACTTGAACATCTTTCAAATTCAAATAAGCTTTATTACTGTTCAGTAAACGTCAACACAAGATAATGATAGTAACAACTGATTTCAAAAAGTAATTTCTTCGACAGTGTAGGGTGGTGCTGTTAGTAGATGCTTCTTAAGTGTTCTTTTGAAGTCGGGTAGATCTTTTAACTTCCAGGATTCGGGACATCTGTCGTATACAGAAACCCCCCCCCTTCTCAAATACTCGGCCGACTGAATTCTGATTTCCGGTAGTTGTAGATGTAACCTGCTTCTTGTGTTGTACTCATGGTAGTCTCCACTGCGAGGCAACTCGAAACGACGCCGTGCGTGGACATCTACCAGGACTCTATAAATATATTCAGCTTGCTGTCAGTACACCATACTTTATAAAGAGTGGTTTGCATTGTTCATAGTAGCTCCAGCCCTCTATGCTACGAATTGCTTTTTTTTGCTCCAGCAAGACCGACCCCAGATGCTTTGTGTGGCCCCAGATTTCAATTGCGTAGCTCATTCTTGCATGAAAAAGCGCATGATAGCCTACGGTTGCCGCCTCCACACCAATAGTCTTAAAGAGTCTTCTTATTGCAAATACTGTCTTTGAGAGTCTGCTGCAGAGTTCGTCCACATGTGCTTTGAATGTTAGCCTGGCATCGATCATCACACCAAGGAGTCTTACAGGCTCCCCAACGGGGGTCCACCTGTCCATAGTGAAGGCAATCTTTTGGGTCTTTTGTCTGTTCAGTACAAGTCTGTGCTGCTGAAACCAGGTGTCTGCTTTCTTCAGATCGCCCTCCAACAGTTCATCTAGGGTGCTCTGATCTTTGTGGCTTGCTATTAAGGTTGTATCATCTGCGTAAAGTACGGTACTGCAGGTGAGATGTTCTGGCAGGTCATTGATGTAGATATTAAACAGAGTTGGGCCCAAGATGGAACCTTGTGGCACGCCGACTTTCAGAGGAAGTGGTGTAGTTTTTCTGCCATTGATTAATACAACTTGATATCTGTTCTTTAAGTAGTCTGTTAAGATGTTCAGTGCTTTACTTTGGAAACCATAACTGGCCAGCTTCTGTACCAAGATGTTGTGGGAGATGGTATCAAAAGCTTTAGTCAAGTCACACATGTAGGATGAACAAGCTTTGCCTCGATCCACTGCCGTACAGATACTTGCCATGCAGGAATGCCATGCTGTAGTAGTACTGCGTTGTTTTTGAAATCCATGCTGGCTGTTCGTAAAGTATTCGTTATTCGTAAAGTACCCACAGACTCTGTTCAGCAGTATCCTCTCCAGAATTTTTGAGAAGACAGGCAGGTCCGAGATGGGTCTGTAGTTGGAACAATCTTCACGATCGCCCTTTTTGTAGATTGGGTGGACTACAGCTGTCTTCAGTGGTTTTGGGAAGATTCCGCCCTCCAGGCAGCCATTAAACATGGTGGTAAGAAATGGTGTAATAAATTCGGCAACCAGCTTTACCATCCGGGCGTTGATTCCATAAAAATCGATGGAAGTTTTATTTTTGAGCCCCACAATATCTTTTACTTCCTGCTCGGAAATTTGAGCAAAATCGTCCAAGTCTTTGGAGGCAATGTAGCTATGTTTGGCTGTATATTCCATGTTTGATTATTTATTATGTTCTCGCCATTAGAAGAGAAGTATTGGTTGAACGTGTGACTTTCTGGTGTTTTTGTGTTTGATGATCGGGATTTTCTACATGTCTCTTTGTTAATCATGTCCCAGATGGATTTGCTTTTGTTATCTGAATTGTTGATTCGATGCAGATTTTGACTTCTTCTATCTAACTCGGCAGCCAAGTAGTAACGATGACGGTAGCGCGTGTGAATTTTTCCAGTTTCATCATTTCCGAACGAGGGTTGCAGTGCATGCATCAGTTTCAGGTTTTCCTTCATACTGGCTACATGTTGTGATGGTTTGCTCATGCAATTCATCCGCACCGGCTTCATCGGAAAGGCGTGGTTGATTGCACCTGTGAATATATGTAGCAGTATGTCACACATCTTAAGGGGGTCCGTTATATTGGAAAGACTTTCTCATGAAACCTCACGAACTTTATCTTTGAACTTCGACATGTTCTTCGTTGAGTAGATTCTTCTAAGCTGCCCTTGATGTTTTGGCTGACCTTCCATCGTCATGATGAGTGGAATGTGGTCACTTATGTTGTAGTTATTGTTGTGGGTCTTATATCTCGTGTTGTTAATGAAGATATTGTCTATGCATGATTCGGTTGCTCCCTGTATTCTGGTCGGTCCAAAAAAGGTTTGCATCATATCATAGCTATGCATCACTCTCAAAAATTGACGTTTCTGCACAGTATTAGAGAGGAGGTCTATGTTGAAGTCGCCAGACATCACTATTCTTATATCTGGGCTATATTTATTAAATATCAGGTTTAGTACTGAATCAATGGTCACGAGGTAATCGTCAAAGGCACCCGTTGGGGAGCGGTACGTGACCAAAATGACACAGTTATGTTCTGGGACAAAGATACCTGCCTTTCACAAACCACTTCCGATATATCCTCTACTTTTATTTCACTTTTGGTGAATATGGCAACCCCACCATGACTGTAGATGCTTCTTCCAAACCATGTGACTAGCTTGTAGTTTTCTAGGTTGTGAAGCTGCACATTACCATCAGTTTGCCAGTGTTCCACCACGGCAATGACATCGGCCGCTTGTTCTTGTGCTAGTATTTGGAGTGAATGAGTTTTGTTAGATATGCATTGTATGTTTAAATGTAGAAGTGTGAGTAGGTCCGTCTTTTCGTTACATATAATGTGTCGTTTATTAGAGGTATTTTGCATGGTATTTGGCTTCGCACTTAAAAATTTTTTACTTGCTGATGTTGTTCGGTGTATTTTTTGTAGATTCTAAAGTCAAACCTCCTGAAACCCACGTTCCGCGACCAGAAGGATGACTCATGTAGGGCATCTTTATATTTGAAATCGGCACCCACCATAAAGCACCTAGTTTGGTTGTTGTAAGATTTTAGCTCCTTCACTGAAAGATCTTCATGGGTTTCAAGTTTGCCCTTTAGGTACTTTATTATAGTTTCTTCTGTTGTTTCCTGG
Source organism: Aphodius sticticus (assembly GCA_963966075.1). NCBI lineage: Eukaryota > Metazoa > Arthropoda > Insecta > Coleoptera > Scarabaeidae > Aphodius > Aphodius sticticus. Next base: position 43,731,879 of record OZ014508.1, on the reverse strand, counting down.
TTGACACGGTTTATGTACATAAATGCTTGTCTTTGGGCTCCACAGAAGTCTCCCCCGTCTCCTTCGCCTCTTCCTTGGCTATGTAGCTTTTTGCTGTTTGGGTAGTCAATCTTTTTGTAATTGTTTTCCCTTTCTACTCTTGGGCGCATATTTCGTCTACTGGTAACTTTTTGAAACCCTTCCTCATCAGCATATTTGCTAGTTTCTGAATCTAATATTGGCCTTTCCGTAGAAATTCAATCTAGGTTTATCACGTTGTTCATTATTTCTTTCTGCCTATGCTCTAGTTCCTGCACAGTATTATCTTTGTTGTTGCTCCCAGAGGCAAGTGTCTGCTGTCCCTGAATTCCCGTTTGTCCAACACTTTAAAGCATATTATAAACTAAGCTATAGTAAATAAAGCGCGTTACGTGGATTCATCGATTTGCTGTGGTATAGAATCGAGATCAGATAGCGACTTAATCAACACTTTTTGAATTATCATGCGATACATAAATTCTTCCATCGTAAGACCACGCATTTCTTTTACCGCACTTTTGTTTAGCACTCTTTAAAATGTTATAATTATTAAATGTTAGATCCTCACTCACCGCAATCTTAGTGCCTTTTAACCTCTTCTTCATGTTGAAAACAGCCTGCCTATGTTTATAGCTGGTGAACCTAATGATAATTGGTCGAGGTTCCCTGTTACTACCGTTATCTCTTCGTCCTAGGCGATGGCAGCGATCAACGGCTTCAGGTTTAAGTGTGACACCCATCTTTTCTTCAAACACTTTCAACACACTATTTTCCACGTTTTCACTCACCACCTCGGGAACACCGAATACACGCAGGTTAGACCTACGTGTGTATTGCTCGAGGTCGTCGATTTTTTGGCGCAACACCTGGTTTTCCTCTTGCAATTTTTCCATGCCTTCCTTCAGAGCCACCACCTTAGAATTCACCAAGTTTGCTATCTTTTCACAAAAATCCTTCCGTTCTATTAGATCAAGAACTGTTTGATCATTGCTTTTATCTGGTTTAGATCTTCAGCAGATAATCTCATTTTGAACTCTCAAAAATGTTACTTTACACGGAGCGAGCTTCAATACAACCTTACTCAGCGGCGGCCATTGAATATCACATCACCAATAGCGAAAATACCCCATGCAAAGGGTGCGGCGTACACAGGCCGACGTCCCATGGAGATCCCACCCGGACGAGATATTATTTTAGGAGTGTCTAAAGCAGGGAGGCACAGACCGCGGCCCGCGGGCCGCATGCGGCCCTCCGTTGATATACTGGTGGCCCGCCTCACTCACAGCAGCTGACTGCCAAACTTATTGTGGCTTTATTCGCCACTAGTGTTCGGCAATGTCTGCAATGTCATACCACAGTATAAAGATGTAAATTACTTATCTGGATACCTATCTACCTATTTTTGTGCAATACTCGATAAATATAAAAATACAAAAATATATATATGTACTTATAAAAATGAACAATATGATTTTTCTTTGCGGCCCTTCCATAAGCCTTAATTAATCGATGTGGCCCTTGGTCTCAACAAGTCTGTGCATCCCTGGTCTAAAGCCTACAGAAACTAACCTACTAAACTTTCCTCCGAGCTATTATTATAAAGCTATTCAGTTTGGAAGAAATCAAACACAGCGGGAGTTTTGCATACAACTATGATTGGACAATACACTAAAATTTTTACGCCTACAGTAGCATAAAATTTAAACTAATTTTAAAATAAATGCAATTTGCTGAACTAATAAGTATTTTTTTATCCGGTATGAAATTATGTTTACCCTAAACACTTCATTGACTTGTCTAATAGTTACAAAAGTTTTGTTGCATTTCCACAAACAAACAAGGGTATTACGTAAGACACTTCTTAACCTAGTGATGGACATATCTCAGAAATACTGAAGTTTTAACTTTATGCTATTGTTTTTTACTTTATCATACGTAGTACGTAAAGTATTGTAATCGAGCCAAAAAAATTTTTTGAGATTTTAGCGGAAATATGTCTTTTTCGTCATTCAAATTTTATCAATATTATCAATTATATTTTTATTTGAAATATCAATGGTAGCATAACATAGCTTCTCCGATACTATTGATACTTGCTGTTGTGGATACCTATCTACCTACTTTTGTGCAATACTCGATAAATATGAAAATACAAAATATATATACTTATAAAAATGAACATAATGATTTTTCTTTGCGGCCCTTCCATAAGCCTAAATTAATCGATGTGGCCCTTGGTGCCAACAAGTCTGTGCATCCCTGCACTAGAGAGGCAACCTTGTCAAAAAAACTGATTGACAATGTATATACCAACTCTGTCGTGTTTGGATCAGAAATTATAAAATATGGCCTTGGATCATCACGGAAAGATGCTCAAGTTACCTCTCATACAGTCAACCACGACTATAAGCAAAACAAAATCAAGACATGTCACTCCTGAAAACTCCCAACAATTTAAAAATTTGCTAGCAGAAGAAAACTGAAACTTATTGGCCAATGAAGAGAGGGCAGAGCCTAAACTTAATCTTTTTCTGGAACTATACTTACATCATGCCAATGCCGCTTCTCCATTAAAAACAAAAGGTAAGAAAGGCAAAAAACACCACATTGATCCAGACGCTAGAAACATCAAAACAACGTTACATCTGATCCAGGAATCTTAGATCTTAGGAGAGGAAGAGCTAAAGCAAATCTTGAAAAGTTACAAAGCGTTCTATATCGATTTTGCCAAAAACAAAATACAGAACCAGTATCTCACCAGAATAAATGAGAGTAACAACACGCAAGCAGAATATGGAAGATTATCAAGACAGAGACTTCAGCACAGAACCAATCTAATCACAACCAACCATCTTCCATGGAGTTACAAATTTTTTGGCACCATTGGACACGGGCATCCCTGCTGAAACCACTGCTGCCAGAAAAGTCACGTCATCGAAGAAATCGATGTTCTTATGTACAGTAACACCTAGAGAAGTTGCTGAAATTATACAACAATTAAAATCCAAGACCGGTTATGATATTCACCTTGTGAACACAAAAGTATTGAAGTATGGATCAGACTATATCGGCAAATATGTGGCTGACATTATAAACTGCTGTTTTGAAGGCACAGTGCCAAAAATCCTAAAATCTGCAAAAGTAATTCCAATCTACAAAAAGGGGGACCCAGAAAACTGCATCAACTACAAGCCGATTGCAATCCTTCCCGTGTTTTCCAAGGTGCTGGAGCCAGCCATGCTATGTAGACTAAAATCTTACCTGCAAAAATATGGTCAACTGTCAAGCAAACAATTTGACTTTAGAAAGATACACTCCATTATCGATGCTGAAAGAAGCCTTCTAGAAGTTGACTGGGGAGCGATAATGGATGGGGGAGAATCAATGGCAACCCTTTGTGACCTGTCAAAAGCTTTTGATACCATCGAACACAATATCCTACTAGACAACCTTGAGATGTATGGAATATGAGGCAACGTACTTTAAACTCTTCCAGTCATACCTCACATAGAGGGCAAGGAGTGTCCACAGGCGGAGAGACAAGTTCGTTCCTTCCTCTTGTACAAGGAGTGGCACAGGGATCCCTTATTGGCCCGATTCTCTTCAGCATATTTATAAATGACTTACCCGACAACATCTCTGGTGAATGCATTTTACTTGCAGACGACACTACCCTACTAAACAGTAATACAGATCCGAACATACTACAGCAAAAATCCTGACCAATAATGGGTGACGCAGCCACATGGTTTGAAGAAAATGGACTCCAACACAATGCGAGCAAGACCGAGGCAATAACATTTACGACCAGCAGAAACTCCAACTGTATACGGACATCGGTAAAACTCCTTGGTATCAGCTTAAACACTCGCCTCACCTGGAGAAACCACACTGAGACACTACCAAAAAAACTCTCAACAGCAATCTACGCTATACTCAGAACAAGGCAAATAGTGGGGAAAACTGCAGCTCTAACTGCCTATCACTCTCTCATCCATACCAGAATGAGCTACAGCTTGGGGCGTTGGGGTGTGTCGTCATGTTGGAACCATCTCCACTCTGCAGAAAAAAAGGATAAGAACAATCAAACAAACAAAATCAACGACACACTGCAGGCCACTGTTTCGGAAATTCAAAATCCTTAGTCACCGGAGCCAACAGTTCCATATACCAACAGTTCTGCAAGGCGAGAGACAAACTTCCAACACTGCAGAGGAGACGAGATGCCACACAGAAACGCAACTAATATAGACATCCCTTACCATCGCACAAAAACCACTTGGGCTGAACGTATTCACCACCACCTCTACAACGTAGTTCCACAGCATTGGCATCAAAAGACCATAAAGGAGTTCAAAACTGCTATTAAAAAGGTTATTCTGGAAGAAACATTCTATGACCCCGCAGAGTACGAGACCTACATGAAGAGGATAGCCTAAAACAGTATTTTTTTTTTCTTTTTTGGAATACTGAAGTATATTTTGTAAATATTTGTATCTGGCAAAATAAAGATTATTATTATTATTTATTGGAACTCTTATACATCTCATTAAATATATTAAACCTAGATAAAATAATTTAGATACAACATATAAATACTAAACACTAATAGATTTTGAAAAGTAATGAAGAGCATGAGGGCAAATCGGTAGTACCAAGGTTCGCTGAAGCCTAGGGTACTCCCTTTGCGGGTATCACCACAGCTCAACCCAATTTTGAAAAACAATGCCATTTATGTTTTGCAACACTAGTTTGCAAAGTAAAACTGTGGAAACCCTGTGTGTACTAAAACTGTGTAATATTATTATTTAGAAAATAAACTGCTTCCCGGTTATGCCATGTGTCAAGATTTGTTAATGCTGACGTTTCTTCAGTCGCTTCTTCAGTGCTAACTGAATACTGAAGACCTACCAAAGAAATCCCCTTTTATACCCAAATTTACACCTCACTGCGAACATCTGGAGCTACCGCTCCCATGTGCTTTTTCCACCTGAGTCTGACATACGGGGTGTCACACAAAGATAACCGCAAGTCGCAGAGGAACCGCAAGAGGCAAAGGGGTTCGCTTGCTTCCCATACGTAAGTGGGGTATCAGAAAGAATCGGTAGATTACTGAAGAAATCGGGTATCACGGTAAGGTACAGAGCACCAGCTGAGGTAAAGGATTTTTGCCTAACCCAAAGGATATCACACCACTCCTGAAACAAGAAGGGGTATACAAGACAGAATATGCTATGTAGGACAGATGTGCAGAGGTGCATCGAATGTAGAATCAAGGAGCACAGTAGAGACATCCGGCTAGGCAAGATTCAACAGTCCGCTGTTGCTCAACACTGCCACGAGTCGGGACACACAATGGATTTCGATGACGTGAAGATGTTGGCAAGGGTGGGTAATTATCATCGAAGGCTCATTAGCGAAGCCATCGAAATTTACAAACATCCTGACATCAATCGCGAGGACGGCACTGATATTAGTAGGGTCTGGAAATCGATCCTAACGCGGTCAGGTGGAAAAAGCACATGGGAGCGGTAGCTCCAGATGTGCGCAGTGAGGTGTAAATTTAGGTATATAAGGGAGGTCTTTGGTAGGTCTTCAGTATTCAGTTAGTTCTGAAGAAGCGAGCAACATGGTTCGCAAAACGTCAGCATTAACAAATCTTGACAAACGGCATAACCCGGAAGCAGTTTATTTTCTAACTGATTCTGGCCGTGAAAGCCTACCTGCTTACTTATTATTATTATTATTATTATTATTTATTGGAATTCTCTGATACATCTCATTAAATACAACAAAAATACATTAAACCTAGATAATATAATTTAGATACAACATATAAATACAAAAATTACACTAATAAATTTTGAAAAGTAATGAAGATCATCAGGGCAAATTGGTAGTACCGAGCTTCGCTGAAGCCTAGGGTACTCCCTTTATTATTATTATTATTATTATTATTATTATTAACCAATTATAAGTAGAAAATTCATAGTTAAATTAAAGCAAGAAACCAAGTGCAAAATTACGTCATACCTGTGCAATATGGAGATGATCTGCTGTATCGAGGATCAGTGGTAAAACCAATTTGGTTATTGATAACAATGTGGATAGATCCATGTGTGGTGTAAGCAGGTAAGTCGGACAAGTGCATCGTCTCGAAGACGACTCCTTGCCCACAGAAGGCGGCGTCACCGTGGATGTGGATAGACATAACCTAAAAGCCAAAACAGAACACTTCAAGCCCCTTTGACATCTGTGCAACTCAAACGCGCAATTCAATCACTCATCAAGTCGCATGCGAATTTTTTTTTTACACCATGCAACTTTTTACTTTATCATACAGAAGCTGTTTTCCAATTCGATGTAAAATTCTCCTCCACTACGTTTAACTCTAGCGTGCGCTGGGGCAAATAGCGCTGGCCAGTTCGGCATCGTAATGGGAACGCGTCAACGTCAAGTGAGAAGTGACATAACCTTAAAAATAATAGAAACCTACAAGGGCTTCGTCATAGGGTGTGTTCTGCCAGTTTAAGCGCTTAAGGGGGGACCCCACCCTGAGCATTGTAAAAAAAGTCAAAAATTGTGATTTTTTTAAAGACATGTTATAAACATACATTTTATAAACATATATGTTATAAACATATATTTTTACTATATTTGACAATGTTTTAACTAATAAATATACATATGGTAGTCCACTTATAACCTTGCTCGTATACCACTGCGAAAAGAAAACACGCATTGCTGACCGCCATCGCCGAGCAACACTGGAATGTGAGGAAATATAATTTAAGGAGGATTCTCAAATTATAATACATTGGCTATAGCGTAGCGTAGGATTCTTTTAAATTTTGAAAAAATATGGAAATATTGGGATTTTGAGAAAAAATGTGCCCCGGGCGGCACATTTAGGGGGCGACAAAATTTTAATCTTAAAAAAAATTGAACCATTTCATTTCAAATTGTAATCGCACCTACGATTCTGGCCGATTGAAATGAGCACGGAATTTTTCATTACTTATTCTATGACCAAACTGGGGAACCTGAAACACGTAAGTAGAGAAACTAAGAGAAACAACATAGCCATCTTGGCTGTGCAGGAAATTAATATAAAAAGAGACCTCTGCAGCAAAACACACAAGTATGTTCTGATGTGTAAGGGAGGCAAAGAAAATAAATAAACTGGGCACGGGATTTATGATAGAAAAGAAATGTAAACTGCTGGTGTTAAATTTTAAGGGCATAAATGAGCGAGTTAGTTACTTGAGAGTTAGAGGGCAGCACAATAAGTTCAGCATAATGAATTTACATGCACTCATGGAGGTAGCTGAAGAGAGTGTTAAGGAGCAATTCTACGAGAGGTTAAGAGAAGTATATGAAGACATACCAAGACACGAGTACAAATTTTGCTAGACGGGAAAGAACTACAGATGGCCGGAAGTGTCAAATACCTGGGTGTGCAACTGCAGGCAAACGGAAGACAAAAAGCAGAAATAAAGCAAAGATTAGAAGCTGCTGGTAGAATGTATTGCTCACTGAACCACACGTTTATGAGAAATAAACAAATAAGCACAAAAACAAAAATGAAAGTGTATCGATCGATATTCTGTCCGATTTTGATGTACGGGTGTGAGAGTTGGACTATGACACGGGCTTTAGAGAGCAAAATACAAGCGATCGAAATGAAGTACCTGAGAAGAGTAAAAAAAATTACAAGGAGAGACCGAATAAGAAACGACATCGTAAGAGAGGAATTGGAAGTGGAGCCAATGATTATAAAAATAGAGAAACAACAACTACGATGGTTCGGGCACCTAAATAGAATGAGCAACATCAGACCAGTGAAAAAGATATGGCAAGCAAGACCAACAAGCAAGAGGCAACGAGGAAGACCCCGAAAATCCTGGGATCAGCAAATAGCGGGAAGATTGAAAAGGAGAGGAATATCTTGGAACGCAGCAAAAGTTATGTCTAAAGACAGAAGTCGCTGGACAAGATTCGTGAATGGGGTATTCCGGTGTTTTTGAAATTGTGATTTTTTACAAAGTATGGGTGCTACTGTTCGCTACTTCACAAGTAAAATATCAAACATTGTTTTAAATTAAGAGAAATCGTTGTTTGAAGTTTGAATTAGGATTGGTCTTTGTGACGTCACAAAGACCGCTCAAAGTGAGCGACTTGACAACGTTGCTATATCTAGGGTGCACGTAGTAAATTTTTGTCTTCTGTTGTGTCAACGTTTAGAATCGCTCGTTTGTTGACACCTGCTTTGGTTATTGAGGTTATATCAAACACTTGTTCAAAATGTATAAACTCCAACGCCGACATTGTTCTGTGCCGGGCTGTAACAGCAGTAGAACAGTAACTCCTGATAAGATTTTCTTTACATTGCCGACTAGCGAGATGAGAGATGTTTGGCTTCAAGTTTCAATGATCAAATCTCTCAAAAAAGTTACCTTTATTCGTTGTCAAACAACAGGGTCGCCAACCGTCAACTTGGCCGATCAGCTGTTCGAGAGCTGTCCGCTGTTGCCACCGCTACTAGGGATCGGTAATCATCGTGTATTTCCGAGGGTGGTCGGTGAATTCAAACGAAATGCACTTTTAATTGCAATTATCTTATAGAAAAACTAAATCAAAAAGCTCATAGCTTAACTATATGAATCCTCATAAATTATACAATAGGTTAAACCGAATATCTGCTTAAATTTTGACCTGACCGGAATACCCTATTGTGCACCTGTGAGCAGTGTTTAAATGAACATACACCCAAACACCTTCGGGTAAAATTGGGTTCAAGATTATATATATATATATATATATATATATATATATACCAAGACACGATAAAAAAAGACACGATTCTGGGTGACATGAATGCAAAGCTGGGAAAGCTGGGAAAACAGCTATAGTCGGGGCAACTTAAGTAGACGGGTCGAAATATAGCTATTTAAATGTACTATGCTTTCATTACCAACTTCAGATAAATTAAAAACAAAGTAACAAAATGCAATTAAAACAACCAGTAATGCGCCCAAAGTATGCGTCTTAAATTGCTATTTAATGTTATCATTATATTTCCAGATAATTCCTGCAAAAGACATATTTATACAAATTTTACTTTGTTAGGTTGAATTTTGCGGATTGACGCAAGGCCTTATACGAGGTGGGATCAGACATGTTGTATATTGCGCTGATAGAAATAATATTAAATTGCCGCAAGACCTTATCAAACAGAGTAAAAAAGTGATTGCTAAATTAATAGCTTATTTTGAAAGTGATCGTGACCACGGCGGCTCTTTTCAGCCGCTGAACTATATGCAACTTAGTTTTCACCAGTAAAAACCTATTGCGTGTGCATGCATTACTTATTCTATGACCAAACTGGGGAACCTGAAACACGTAAGTACAGAAACTAAGAGAAACAACATAGCCATCTTGGCTGTGCAGGAAATTAATATAAAAAGAGACCTCTGCAGCGAAACACACAAGTATGTTCTGATGTGTAAGGGAGGCAAAGAAAATAAATAAACTGGGCACGGGATTTATGATAGAAAAGAAATGTAAACTGCTGGTGTTAAATTTTAAGGGCATAAATGAGCGAGTTAGTTACTTGAGAGTTAGAGGGCAGCACAATAAGTTCAGCATAATGAATTTACATGCACTCATGGAGGTAGCTGAAGAGAGTGTTAAGGAGCAATTCTACGAGAGGTTAAGAGAAGTATATGAAGACATACCAAGACACGAGTACAAATTTTAGACGGGAAAGAACTACAGATGGCCGGAAGTGTCAAATACCTGGGTGTGCAACTGCAGGCAAACGGAAGACAAAAAGCAGAAATAAATCAAAGATTAGAAGCTGCTGGTAGAATGTATTGCTCACTGAACCATACGTTTATGAGAAATAAACAAATAAGCACAAAAACAAAAATGAAAGTGTATCGATCGATATTCTGTCCGATTTTGTTGTGTCTCTTTTCAGCCGCTGAACTATATGCAACTTAGTTTTCACCAGTAAAAACCTATTGCATGCACACTATAGACATAAATTGCAGCAAAATATGAAACGACACTATCTCTATCACCCCTCTACTAATATTGGCTCGACTATACTAAACTTTGCTATAGAAAAGGGTATGCTAGTCAAGACAACATTCCAAAAACACAAAAGCATTCATAAAGAAACGTGGGTGTCGCCAAACGGCAAAACACAGAATCAGATCGACCACATACTGATTGAGAACACACCCAAAGTCTCTGATGGATGTGAGAAGTTACAGAGGGGCTGACCTAGCATCACATAATTTCCTGGTAAAGGTAAAAATCCGAGAAAGTCCACATTGCAAATTAGAAAAAAGAACAGTGCACAAGAACTGGAATGTACCGGAATTTCGGGGGGAACAAAGAGTGGCGGAATACAGTGTGCTTATTAACGGATTAATGACTCAGGAACGTGAAACTACGGAGATAGAGACGTGTTGGGGAGAGATGAAGAGATTAATGAACAAGGCGCTGGATACAAAGATTGGGTTACGTGACAGACCAAAGCGGAAGGACTGATATGATAAAGAATGTGTAAACTGTAAACTGCGGAGAGACTGGATATCCTGAGAGGGAGCGACGAGTGGGGGAGGAGGAAGCTGTCTGAACAGAATAAACATGTAAAAAACTATGCAGACAAAAGAACAGAGAACACCCGGAAAATAAGTGACAAGAGATACAGCAGCAGGAGAAGCAATGTACGACACTCAAAACATTCCACTGGTAAACTGAAAAAAAGACAAAGCAGCAGAAGACAACGAGGCACCACCATCGCTGGTAAAAGCGTCATTAGCAGAATGAAAAATAATAAAAGCCCAGGATGTGACGAGATACCGGTGGAGGCAATCAAGTACGGTGGAGAGAAGTTAGTACAGAAGTTGCATGTAGTGTATCTACAGATCCGTCTATTGAAAATATATTTTAAAATCAAGTAGTGGTAGTTTAGGTAGTTTATATAGTAACAGTTGTATTTTCATAAAGATAACAGTCTCAATATATCAACTATACCAGATAGACGTTTTTAATATTTCCTCCTCTAAATCTATTTTTTATTTTATTATGGGGACATTAACTAAGTGTTTCCCATAAATTGGTGACTCCGACGTGAGGTCGGGGTCACCGGTGCGGGGTTTTTACTGTTCTTCTCGTTGGGGTCACCAATTTATGGAGAACATTTGGTTAACCGCCCTACCTTTGGGTCATTATTCAAAAACAGGTAAAACAACATTGTGTTCGGGCGATGATAGCGGACGTATCACGTACGTTCGTATGGGTCGGGCGGTTAATGTACCCATAATAAAATAAAATTAGATTTAGGAGGAGGAAATGTTAAAAACGTCTATCTGGTATAGTTGATATATTGAGACTGTTATCTATAGACTGTTATCTTTATGAAAATACATAACAACTGTTACTATATAAACTACCTAAACTACCACTACTTGATTTTAAAATATATTTTCAATAGACAGACGGATCTGTAGATACGCTACATTGCACAATCTCATAAGTCGAATTTGATAAGAAGAACTAATGCCCAACGAGTGGAATGAGTCTAAATGTAGTTTACAAAGTATTGGCGCAACTAATAAACAACAGGATCAGGGACGGAACAGAGAAAGAAATAGGTGATTACCAGAAAGGGTTCAGATCAGGAAGATCAATATAGACCATATCTTCCTACTTAGATGAGCAATAGAAAAATGTCACAAAAAGTCTGTCAGGTTATACGCAAGTATCATCGGCTTCCGGCAATACGATACAATAAATAGAAAAGGAGTGGTGGAGGCATTGGGTAAAATGGGACTAAGCCAAAAGATAACAAATCTAACTTTGTACTATGTAAGAATAAGAAGAACGGGGGATCTCTTCACATCAAACAAAGGTTTAAAACAAGGAGACCCCCTATCAACAACGCTGTTTAACATTGCCTTAGAACAATTCGTAAGAAACAGCGCAATAAGGACAAATTACTCGGTTGTTAATGGACCACACCAATCACTGGCATATGTAGATTGTAGACGACATAGCCCCTCTGGCTAGAATGAAGGAAGAGCTGAAAATGATTACGGGAGAGCTGTTAAAGGAAGCACTTTGTTGGGACCTCGAGGTGAACCAGGGAAAGTCCAAGTATATGGAAATAGGCCGAAGTAGAAATGAGAGATGGTTTGGTGATAAAGCAAGGAACAGGAACTCTTCACTTTGAGCCAACAAGTTTCTCAATCAAATACAATTTGCTCACGCAGCTAAACTATTAATTTGACCAAAAAAGACATAAGTTATGCAAAATATCCTCTACTTAATTTATTATTTAACAATTTTGACGAAATTACAGAAATAGCGGCTCATTTCCAAAATCCTTGAAAAATGCTTAGAGTAAACATCCAGTTCCTTTGGACCCTTTTGAACAAAAAGCTTTTCAGCTCTAAGTTTGGTCATGCAACTTCTAAATATGAAGTTTCGTCCCGATACCTTTAGTAGTTGCTCCGGAATCGTCGCGACAAATAACGGTTACACACACGCCCACGCGCATAGTCCTGTTTATTCAAATATATCGAATATGTTTCAGTCGTTAAAGGTCTTTTAACAAAAATTGTGCAAGATTGACCGGGTAAATCCATTTTTACAATGAATTTTACATTGTTAGCAAGCACCTAACCTATTACAAAACGACCAATGTCACTGATGTCAGTTGATGGGTGTTACAAGCACCACTCGAAAACTTGGTGCAATGGGGGGTAGGGAAAGGGAGACTTTCGGCGAGTTGCACTAACTGCAAATTGTAATAGGAACGCTCTCCCATTGACTCTAGGAGTGCGTTCGGTTAACCTAAGGGGAGAGTGAGGTAATGCACCGGGTAGAATTAGAATTAGAGAGAACGTGAGTTGGCCGCTCAACCAGCCATCCACCGCGACCGCGGGGGTCTATTGTGGCTCACTTACTACTGCTAGTAGCTAATGTTATACTTCACCGTCCAGGTCCAGTTCTTTAATGAGCCTGATTATCCTATCGGGTGGTTGGTTCTCCAGGTCTTGTAGTTTGATTTTGGCCGTGCCAAAAATCATGACCCTGATGCCATCCAGCAGTCATAGTTTTGATGTCCATTCTGCTTAAGTTCAGCCAGGATTCAGTTCTGATTTTGGATGGTGATGTGGTCACCCTGAAATGTCTCATCCCTGGGCATCCTGACCAGAAATCCAAGGATTTCATAACCATCCATCTCTTAATCGAGTGTTTTGCCACGTCTCTCGGTATTCCGAGAGTCGGTTCTGGCCCCTCCGGTACTGTGTTGGCCCCCACTCTGGCCAGGGAATCGGCCATTTCGTTTCCCTTTATGCCAGCGTGGCCAGGCACCCAAACGAGAGTAACTCTGTTTGCCTTCCCCAGCCCGGATAATGTTCTCCTACAGTTTTTTACGACGAGAGATTGGTATCTGCTGGTCGCCAGCGATCGTAACGCTGCTTGGCTGTCGGAGAAGATTTTAATTGATTTGCCCACCCAGTTTCTGTTGAAGATTTCCTGGGCGCAGACATCAATGGCAGTTATCTCTGCCTGTAGTATAGTCGCAAATTTGCCAAGATTGCAGCTTATCTCTGTTCTTGGTTTGCGTCCGTAGACTCCTAGACCGGTGCCAAGGTTGGTACTGGAGCCATCGGTAAACCAGGAGGAATCGGCCTGGAGCAGGGAGGCTTCCCTCCTTCCCCAGTCGTCTCTACTTGGAAGTAGGACGTTGAACGACGTCTCCCAGCTGTATTCAGCAGGGATGGTATCACTTCTCATGCCCAGTAGTTCGTCCGACTCAATCGCCATCGTGAGTCTATTGGGCTCAAATTCCACCATTTGCGGCACATTTTCTGCTATGTGCAGTAATCTGTACGTTGCCATTCTGGCCTCCTCCTCCACCACCACATGCAGTGGGGGAAGATCCAGCAGCATTTCCAGAGCCACAGAGGGCGTCGTTCGCATGGCTCCTGTTATGGCTAATGTAGCCATCCTCTGCAAACTTACTAGTTTGGTCACCAAAGCTCTCCGTAGAGTTGCCGGCCACCAAGCGACACTGCCGTACGTGATCATCGGTCTAACCACCGTCAGGTACAGCCAGTATAGTCGTTTAGGGGTAAGACCCCAGTTTTTTCCACATATCCTTCTGCACCGGGTACTACTCGTACCCCGACTTTACGAACGTGTCAGTGCAATAAGGGAGCATATACCGGAGACGAGTGCGCGCGCAGATGATATCTGTCAGATTTTAAACTTTGCGTTGCTGCCACCAGTACAGTTAAACCGTTCATTCACATTGGTAAAATGGAAAGACAAGAACGCCATTAAAAAATGCGTTGTCGGAGTAGTAGTAGTCGCTTCGAAAACTGCACAGTGTATATTGCTACAAGAAGTAATGGAAGAAGAGGAGAAAGAAATAGAACCACGCACGAAAGTGATACGTATAGAAAACTATGTTGAAAGAACCATAAAGAATTTTACACATGAACAATTTACACAATATTTTCGCATAACACAAACAACGTATGACCAATTAATACCCATCATCCATAACCGAATACAAAGAAAATGGAAAGAAAGACCAGGAAAGAAAAAACAGGAGTTCTAATGTTACGTAGAATAAATGTGTTCTTCACTGTTCGAAGTTTTAAATATAGGTACACTACATTTTTATTTTATATTACGTAAGAGATTAAAATAAAATATTGAGCAACAAAAACATCGTTTTGTTTTACATTTTAAGAAAAAATGCAAGAATAATGTGCATAGCATGAACAATGGCACTTTTACGCAGATTCGGTAGGTAATGTATGCTATACTTATTAAGTTTGTCTCGAACAAGAACATTATTTTCGAACGTAACAACCGATCCGTCGCCGGCCCTCAATAGTTCGTGAGTACAGCTTGTAATATTCAACATGTTCGACGTGAAATAGGTTATACCTGGAAGTAAGGCATAAGTTAGGTTAGACGTTTTGTTCGACTACAATCAAAATAAAAGTACTGCGCATGAGGGGGAAGATCCACCGCACTCAGGACCATGGTAACGAGGGAACACTTGGGGAGTACCTTCCTCCGTTCGTAAACAAGCAGGGGAGAGGCGTGGTGGGGAATTTGTATGCATTTACGAACGGCCAATGTAGCCCACGCGTTGCCTGGGGACTACCAGGTAGATTAACCGAACGCACTCTAGAGTTGGCTAGGGTTCGCCAGAGCATAATTGGAAAACAGCTATTGAAGCAAAAAATTGTAGCATATTAGATTTAAAAATAAATAGTATTTTCAATACATTCGATTTTTGAGATTCTCAAAAAGTACAGTTCATTCAATTGAATTAAAAACTTTTATGGTATTAAAAACTTGCCTCAAATTACTCAAAAAAATGTTGTTTTGTAATATGTATAATACCAATGTCCGCCCAAAACAAAAACAAGTTTGTGGTAAAATATTACACTGACATGATCAAATGTTTTGAATTATACAAATTGCTCTGAATCCGTTTGGACTTCAACTGTTTTATAAATGGATTTGTAAAGAGCTCTAAAGTATGCACTGGTTTTGTCCATTTAACTGCCTAATGTCAGAAGACATTAAACTACCAAAATGATCTGTCATAACTTTTGTGACACAAACAAATTTGAAAAATATTGATTACTGTGATAAAATTTTTTACAAACCTTCTTTCCTTCGCTATCTCCCCTGTAGAATTGTTCAGCCCTGGTCTTCCCTTGAACAACGCAGGATACACACTCCAAGTGGGATGGGTTGGCACAGACAGCCAGTCTGATATTTTTATTCGTAACACGGTTCAATCTAAGGTAAAAAAATAAATGTGAGGTATTACTGCAATAGATAAATTCAATCAAATTGATTCATTATATACTCAGAATTAATATTTGAGCCCCCGCAATTAACAAAATAATAAAAACAAAAATAATATTTGTTTACATTAGAAGGCGTTTCGATAATAATAAATGATTACAAATAATACGAATGATATGCGATAATAAAAGGCAAAATTCACAACTTCTATCCATACAAATCAATACTCCAAAGAAACATATCATGTGGAGAAAACAAACAGCACTTACCGTTCAATATATGTTCCAAGATGGTACTTCACATCTCCTGAACCCTCATCGGCAGCTTCTAATCCAGCAAACTGGCTGAAAATTTGCACAAGCGGTTTCCGACAGACATTGGCCAGGCAATTCAGACGACCTCTATGGGCCATACCCATGATGATGCTCTCAACACCCAGTTCTGTACTCTTATCGATGATCTGCTTCATAGCGGGGATGAGGATCTCACAGCCCTCCAAGCCAAAACGTTTCTCTGAGGTGTACTTCCTTGACAGGAAACTCTCAAAACTGCATCAAAATTCGGTTAGGTCAATATTCTGGCAAATAAATTGAGGTTGTGTTCTTACCCGGCAGCTCTTGTAAGCCTGGCCAAAATGAGTCGCTTCTGGTCGGGGCTTAGTTGTCCAGCACCAGGCGTTTCTAATTTCTTCCGGATCCAGTTGCACTGTTCTAGGCTGTTTATGAACATGAACTCGACACCGATGTGGCGGCAATAGGTCAGCTCAAGACGCTTCAGGATTTCTTTTAGTGGTAGTGAACTTTCCTTTCCCCCAATGAATGTTGTCGATGGTAATTTAAACATTCTTTCCATGTCGGTATCATCTTAAAACAGAAAACAAGAGGATTACTTAGAGTTCTCTTTCGCAAAATTTAATTAAACAGAGAATCTACAAAGCACACTACAGTAAAAGAGATAGTTATTCCCATAATACACCAACTAAATTAGAATGATTGAATGTGGCACCCAAATAAGCAATTCACGTTGATAAGCCCATGATTAATTTGTTCCAATTAAATTGAAAAAGATATTACAAATAAAAAAGTTAAATTTAAACCGCATACGGTCATAGTACCGTATGAGATAGAAAGAGATGGCTAGCCCACATCACTGCGGGTTGCATACCAAATCCATTTGCTTCACTTATTAATCTGTACGGGTCGTTGCCAGTTATACGTAGTATATACAGTTCACTGTATTATAGACCGTATTATAGACCTACATAAATAGGTCAGTAAATAGGTCATAAATTGAATAGGTCATCACAAGGTGCAACAGTTGGAAAGTTACAAATACATTTAGGTTTTAAACAAAGGCGCTTTCAGCCCACAACTGACGTCACACGCCCGTCACACGCTCCAAATGATGTTGGCTTCACTTCGCTGTGAGCGATGAATAGCACGCGGCGTATCTATAAGTTTCTATGATCGAAGAGCTAAACTATTAATGTTACCAAAAAATGTCATGGACATAAATTATACAAAATTTCCTCTACTTTAATTTATTATTTAACTATTTTTACGACATTACTGAAAGAGCGGCTCATTTGCAAAATGGTCGAAAAATGCGAAGAGTTGTATATAAAATTTTATCATTTTTCTGGAACTACTCGTAAGTTGATTAATTAATTGCTTGTGCACCCTACAACCCCTCTCAGTTAGTCAGTGTAATTATGGAATAATGATTACTTTTGTAATATCAAAATGTTGTATATTGTATCATTTTGAAACTGGAAATATGAAGTTGGTTAAACATGTCAGCCAGGGTGTCAAAACCAAAACCATTTTCATATAGCTTAGAAATGAAGTTTTAATATGATTTGAACAGAACGTAAAATTACGAATACACTTACTTAACCTATGCTGGCGAATGACTTCATCGGGTGGCGATCCCCGCCTTTCTGTGATAGTAGTACTATTGTCGGAGTACATAATACCTAAGGGATCTACTTGTGCAACCAGATGTCCACGTGCCTATTAAAAAGAAATCCAAAGTTTTTATGGTTTTGTATTTAAGTAAGTTTTTATTTACAACACACATGGATGCAAAATGAGACCAATAAGTTTAATTTAAATATATAACAAAACTATCAAAAAATAAGCTAGGAAGAAACAATGTGGTTTAAATTTGAGTGAATAATCACAATAATTCTTTGTTATAGCAAAAACGTAATTTATTTATTTATTTATTTATTTATTATACGATATGAGTACAGTACAGGACGAACCCAAATGGACTGTACTACAGATTACATAAAATAAAATAAAATAAAATAAAATAAAATATATTGAAATCGCTTTGTACAAAGTTATGTCAAAGGTAGGTAGGTATATATCTCAATCATTACAATCAATAACACATAACATAGCATTTGTTGACTCGCTTGTTCTCGGCAGCATTGCAGTGAACTCTTCCTTGGTGTACGGACTTGTTGCTAGGAGATGCTTTTTCAAGATCTGTTTGAACTTTTTGGTGGACTTTGATTTCCATTCATTTGGGAGGTCGTTGAATATTTTTATCTGTGTGGCTTGGTTTGCTGTTGTTGCCAATCTTGAGAAGTTGCTACGAAGGTGTTGCCTGTTTCGTGTTGGGTAATCATGATGGTCACCTTGCTTAGGATGTGAGCTGCTGGTTTTGTGGATAGCTGACAGGCACAAAAGGAGGTGGGATGCTGGCACTGTGAGGATGTTGTGTTGCTGGAAAAGTGGCTTGCAGTGTGTCGTTTGAGATGCACCAGTGATGGCTCTCACAGCTCTCTTTTGGTGCTTGAAGATGGCTTCGGTGTGCGTACTGTGTCCCCAGATTTCCAACGCATACGTCATTCTTGAGTGGAAGAGCGAGAAGTAAGCAACCATTGCAGCCTCATACCCGGATGTCCTCTCGACCCTCCTAATAGCATAGGTGGCTGTTGCTAATTTTCTTCCTAGTGTCTCAATATGGTCGTTCCAGGCTAGACGAGGGTCGATGTAGAGTCCCAGAAAACGTACGGCTGGACCCCGCTGCTCCCATCTGTCCATTTGGAAAATGATTTGTTCCGTTTTCTGCTCATTTAGGGAGAGTGTGTTTTGGGTAAACCATGTCTTTGCTCGCGCCAGCTCTCTGTTCATGTTTGTTTGCAGCTCCGTGTTGTTGTGTCCAGTGGATATTAGTGTTGTGTCATCCGCATAAATAACAGTGGTACAGTTCAGACTGGATGGCAAGTCATTGATGTAAACGACAAAGAACACTCCCCCAAGCAGACTACCCTGGGGGACACCGATTGTTGTCTCTCGAAAAGTGCTTGCTCTGCCGTTGGAGGTTACCTGTTGCATTCTGTGGGTCAGGTACGATGTAATTAGTTGCAGTGCCACTCCTCGAATACCGTACTGCTCCATCTTTGCAAGAAAAGACGAGTGTGGCATTGAGTCGAAAGCACGACTCAGATCACACAAGTGAGCACCACACTTTTTTCGTTCTTCCAGGGCGTTGGATACCTTGGCTATAAAGTGCTTCATGGCATCAATTGTGCTTCGTCCGGATTGATAGGCGAATTGTTGATTTGTGAGGAGTTTATGCTTGTTGAAATGGCTGTTGAGTCGTCGAAGTATGATTTCCTCAAGAATCTTTGAAATGGCTGGTAATATTGATATCGGTCGGTAGCTTTGACACTCCTTCACGTTCCCTTTCTTGTAGATTGGGGTTACTCTTGCAACCTTGAGCTTATCTGGGAAGATGCCTTGTACAATGCATTTATTAAAGATCTCTGCGAGGGGCCGTGATATTTGTGTTTTTATCTGTTTCAGTGTTCGTGTACTCATACCATATACATCCTCAGTGGGTTTAGATTGTATGGAATGAAGGATGTTTTCCACCTCTACATGGTCAGTTGGCTGGAGGAAGATACACTCTTGACATTGCTTATCTTGCGGAATTGAAGGGTGTGAATTTGGGAGTAGGCTTGGCTGCTGTGTATAAAACTTGTTAAGGTCTTCACATGTTGGTGCTTCTGGATTTGCAGTCTTTCTTTGTCTTCCAGTTTCCCGGTTTATGGTGTGCCATATGGTTTTTGATTTGTTCTCGGCGTTAACAATAGACTTTGTGTTTTGCTGCTTGTGCTCTTCTTCGGCGCATTTTATGTAAAGTTGTTTGTAGTTTCTGATTAGATTGTAACTATCTTGGTCGCCCTTACTGTCATGCATTCTCATTAGCAGTTTCAGTGTTTCCCGTATTTGTCGCAGTTCGTTGGAAGTTTTAAATTTGGTTGGTTTTTGCTTTTGTTTAGTTAGAGGGAAAGCTGCGTTGTGATGTTTGTTGAGAATGCATAGAAATTTATCCATCATTTTGTTGGCATCCTCTTCGTCTCTTAGCGGTGACCATGTTTCGTTCTGTAGAGATTCTATAAGTGTGGTCTGGTTTTGTGGTGTGTAATTTCTTGTTAGATTGGTTGGACTTGATTTGTAGCGCTCACATACAGTTTCCAACATTATGGCTTTGTGGTCTCCATAATGTGGATCAATTACTTTCGCTTTGACTTGTTCAAGATCGGTGAAAACATTGTCGATGCATGATCTTGCCTCTCTGACAACTCTTGTGGGTTCGTTGATGGTTGATCTTAGACCGAAGGAGGACATCAGGTTCAGTAGCATCTTTTTGTTTAGATTATCTGCAAGGAGGTTAATGTTCAGATCTCCTGCTATCACTATGTTTGTGCTGTGTTGACTTATTTGGAATATTTGGGTCAGTGTGGCCTCTAGGGCTGTAACGAAGTTGTTTATGTTGCCACCTGGAGGTCTGTATATGCACACCACTGTGATGTTGTGCACGGGTAGGTGCACTCCTGCCATTTCATATTCTCTTTCTATGGAATTCTCCTTGACAAATTCCAATTCAGCAGCTTCGACCTCCTCAGACACAAAAATGCATGCCCCTCCGTGCGATGCTTGTGTTCTACAGAAACAACTTGCACTTCTGTATCCTTGCAGCTGGTATAGGTTTGCGGTGTCAGCCGTTAGCCAGTGTTCACAAACACATACAACGTCTGCTCTCTCAGTTTTCAAAGTTATTTGCAGCGCCCTTATTTTATTAGTTATACATTGAAGATTGTAGGAAGATTGTAGGCCTTTTCCTCGATCTCACCAAGGCTTTTGACCTTGTCAGTCATGAAATACTAGTCACTAAACTAAATGGTTATGGTGTGAGGGGCATAGCACTGGAGTGGTTCCAGGATTACCTTAGAGGAAGAACTCACCTGGTAGAGGTGAACAGAGCAAGATCAAATTTTTTAAGCACGAAGGTGGGAGTTCCACAAGGGTCTGTATTGGGCCCCCTTCTTTTTTTGGTTTATATCAATGATCTGTCATCCTTTGTCAGACATGGACACATTGTAATGTTTGCTGATGACACAACTGTCATGTGTTCGGAGGATACTGAGGTGTTGCTACGGGAGCGCACAACCGGTGCAATGGCTGAGCTGAACGACTGGTTTTGTGGGAACAATCTTCTCATAAACGCGGAAAAGACTGCTTTTGTGAGATTCTCCTCACAGACAGACAACACGAGTTTACTAATTAGGCACAATAACAGATCGATCAGGCAGGTAAACACCCACAAATTTCTAGGTCTGGAAATTGATTCAGTGTTGGGTTGGAAAGCGCATGTTCAGAACGTGTGTAATAAAGTTGCAAGATTATGTTACACACTCAGACAACTCCGGGCATGTGTTGGTCACTTTATTTTAAAAACATTTTATTTTGCTCAGATACATTCCATCATGTCCTATGGTCTAATGTGTTGGGGTGGTGAGACGGAGGCTTTGAGAGTTTTCATACTGCAGAAGCAAGCAATTAGATTATTGGCGGGAATAGATCAGAGAACATCATGTAGGCCTTATTTTAAGGAGTTAAACATTTTGCCCCTGCCGTGTATTTATATTCTGCAGATTCTAAACCACACGCACAGGAATGCTGGGTCTTTTAGGGCGCTGGGTGAACATGACTACAATACACGTAACGAACATATACTGGAGTTTCCACTGCACTCCACAAGCAAATATGAAAAAGGTCCAAAGTATAGATGTATTACTATGTATAATAAGCTGCCAAAGAAAATTAAAGAACTTAATATTAACAAATTTAAAAGAACAATTAGTGCTTTGTTACATGGACATTGCTTTTACAGTGTAGAGGAGTATTTGTCGTGTGAGTTGTGAGGTGTTGGTTTTGATGGGTAGTTCGGGTTGTTGTTTTTTAGTCTCGCTAGCTTTTTCTGAGTTGTTTTTTTTTTTTATATGGCATGTAAGGATTGTTAAAGTTAAGTCTGTTATATACCTCTATTGATGTTAATCTTTAGCTGATAGTTGCACTTTACTGTATTGTGTATCCTGACTTGTCCTATATCATGTATTTTGATCTAATGTGGATAAATAAAGTATTTCATTTCATTTCATTTCATTTCATTGAACGTTTGTTGCCATAAAAGTGATTCTGTTGACGCTCTGGATAGTCTGTGATGGTACGACACTAGAACCTATAAAAAAGAGGCTGTTTGTTGTTGTAAGAAGTCTCGGTGTTTGCTGAAATCAAATCTTCTTATTCCCACATTTTCTGGCCAAAATCCTGGGTCATACAGTTCATCCTTCCTAGAGAACGGAGCGCAAACAAGGAATCGCTTTGGTTTGTCGGGTTGTCCTGGTATTTCCTTTACTGTTACCTTTTCCTTTCGGAATTTTTCATTATTCTTTACGTACTCTGTGATTTTTTGTTCCGTGGCGTTATTTTGTATACGATAAAGGTATATCCACACTTTTTTTTCGGTTCCGCTGAAGTCTTTGAAGTCTTCATCTATAACTTTTGCTGTACCGAGCCTCTTTTGCGGGTAAGAGCGCTTTTTTACAGTTTTTGGTACTTCCGTCCACTGTTCTTCGTTTAGATGTATTATTCCGTTGGCAATTGCTTTATTTTGTTGTTCGCGCAATGCAAGTTGGAGTTGTTGTCTTGATATTTGTTTGTGCTGTATGTTTCTTGTTGGTTCTTCTGATTTTGAGTTGGGTTCCTTTAGTTTGCCCCTTTGTACTTCGTTAGTTGGTTTATTCTCCGGTGGTGCCGTTTGCTTTGCTCTCCCTTGTGCGCTAATGCTGGGAGTTTCATTGTTATTGTTAGGTTTGTGTTCCGCGTATTTTTCCTTTAGCAAGTGAATGATTTCATCCAAACAGTGAAATTAAAATAAAACCAATACAAAATTAAATAACTAAGGAATAACCATTAAAGATCTAGCAGAATCGTTGCAAACTAATAATCATAAACTTAAAGTAACTACAATCAATTAAAAAAGAAACTAACAAGTAATAATAATTTTACAAAAAGAAATGTGGAAATTGGAGAGTAGCGGTAATAACCATACGCCGGAAGGCTCGATAATTAAATCGGAATACGTCCACATCAATACGATCCGAGGCGCGAGCCATCCGCAGCATTGGCGAATTTTGGAAGGTGTTCGTGCGAGGTGTCGGCGTGTAAAACAAAAAATCAAAGCGAAGTGGGCGAGGAGGAACATGAATGCCAATCATATTAACTAAGGCGGGAGAGTCGCATCTATTATTAATTATTTTATGGTAGAACAAAATGTCGTTGCAAAATCGACGCTGGCGGAGGGTCAAAAGCTTAAACAAATTACAAGCAGATTCGTAATCAATGTACTGCTGGTGAGATTTATAACATAAATATCTTACGAATCTTTTTTGAACCTTTTCTAGACGTGTAACATACGTTTGGTACTGAGGATTCCAAATAACGCTGCAGTAGTTTAAAACACTGTACACAAAAGCAAAGTATAATGTTGTAATTGTTTGCGCATTAGTGAAGTCTGCGGTGGACCTCATTACGAAGCCCAGCATCCGAAAGGCCTTAGCAACCACCCCGTCAACTTGCCTCTCGAAATTTAACTTTTGTCAAAAACAATGCCAAGATCTTTAATGTATGAGACTCGATTTACATTGACGCCATTGAAGCTATGTACAAATTTGATATTATTAGTTTTTCCCGTGAAGGTGATGACATTGCATTTGGAATGATTTAATATCATGCAGTTGTTTACGCAAAATTGCTGTAGTCTGTCGAAATCGCGCTGAAGTCTTGAGCAGTCCAGGGGAGAGGTTATGCGGAGAAATAATTTCAAGTCATCAGCGTACATAAGACTTAAAGATATCATTGATGTATAAATTGAATAGTAAAGGGCCAAGGTGGCTTCCCTGGGGAACACCCGAGGAGACAAGTGTTACGTCCGACTGGAAGCCATTAATTGACACAACCTGTGTTCTCCCGCGCAAGTAGGACTCCAGCCACTGAAGCAGGTTGCCATAAATACCGAAGCGATATGATTTACGAAGCATTATGTTATGATCTACCCTATCGAATGCTTTACTGAAGTCGGTGTATATTGCATCAACTTGATGATGTTGATCAAGAGAATGTTGTATGTAGTCAGTGTACTCCAGCAAGTTACTCTCGACCGAGCGACCAGCATAGAATCCATGTTGTCTTGGATCAATTTTGTCTTTAACCGCAAAGAATAGGCGCCCGCACACCAATTTTTCTAAAATTTTGCCAAATATGGGTAAGACCGATATAGGGCGATAATTAGAAACTACGCTACGGTCGCCCGACTTAAATATAGGGAGAACACAGGCTCGCTTCCACATGGATGGAAAGACACCCTCTCTCAGAGATATATTAAATAATAAGTAAAGCGGATATGAAAATGCTTTGTAACACTTATTAATTAGGATAGGTGGTATACCATCCGCCCCGGGACCCCCAGCAACACCCACCTCACCAAGCGCCTCCTCAATTTCCGAGCGCCCACGACTCAACGTTCCCATCAATCCGATCTCGGTCACGTCATCAACGACCGCAGCACCCGCAACTGGAGCAGCAAAAACTGACCCAAAAAACTTTGCAAACAGTGAGCAAACACCATCGCCATCAGTGGCAACTGCGCCCTCCAAAGTAACAACAGATGGAATATCATTCGCTCCCCTCCTTCGCCTCACAAACGACCAAAATTGCTTGGGGTTGGCCGCGATACCAGACTCTGCACGCTGAACGTAGCTCCTATAATTGCAATCAATTAAGTATTTCGCACGACCCCTTAACATTGAAAAAGTGAGATAGTCTATTTGACTTCCAAAACGCTTCCATCTCCTATGCGCCTTTTTCTTTTCACGAATAACTCGAATAGCACTGGGAGAGAACCACACCGGGTAATCTATACAGGGAGTGCGCTTGTTTGGAACGAATTTTTCGATTGCACTCCATAAGTGTGAGTAAAATGTATCTACTGACCGTTCAAAATTCCACGTATTCAATTCATCATCCCAATTAATTGATCCAAAGAAATTAACTAAATCCTCAAAACGAGCCTTACTGAAGTTATAAGTCGCAGATGTTCGTTCCATGAGATTGGGTGGTGTGATCAAAGAACATGAAAACTCCAGTGTGGTGTGTGCAATGTCTTCGCGAACCAAAGGTGAATCACTCAGACTGATATTAGAAGTGCCATCAAAGTTAGTTAAAACCAAATCGATTATGTTATGAAAGGCGTTAGAATGATGATTAAGTTGGCCGATGCCGCACAGGGAGAGAGCGTCCATAAAATCAACGCACCGGGCATTATTAGAACGAAGAGCCGTGCAGACATGAGAATCGGCATCAAGCGACCAACGTATCTCAGACAGGTTGAAGTCACCGCATACTAAGAACTTATCATTGGGATGCCGTTCAATAACAGCAGTGAGCTCATCTATAAAAGCATATAACGCAATATTATCACGAGGCGGTATGTAAACACAACGCATCTCAAAGAAACGCATACGGCCTCGACGCCACCAAACCAGTTTGACTGCATCGTGACGAGGAGCGAAGCTAGAACACCGATCAGTACACCGCCACCTCGCAAACTACCATCATCTACATTCGGCCGGTCGCATCTAAAAACCTGATACGTATTCGGAAAAACTTCGGCGGAATAAATACCCAAATGCAACCAAGTTTCGGTAAAGACAAATCACATCTAAATCTGAGTTTAATAAGTTCTGGTAAAGATTGGGCAACTTGGTTCGAAGTCCGCGTGTGTTTTGATAGTAAAATGATATTTCAGACATTATAACATAAATTAGTAAATACAAAAATTAGCAAATTCAAACGAAAGGGGTGCGCAGTTACAATTTATCAACATCAGTGTCGCTTTTTATATGTATGGGCCGCGTATCTGCATTTTTGCGAACAAAAATCTTGCAATTGCGAGTCCACACGAATGTATAGCGCTTCTCCTTTGCAACCCTTCTTGCCCGTCCGAAGAGAATCTTGTTCGCTGGTGTAAGGTGCTCATTAACAAAGCACTGAAACTCCCTCGATTTTCAGACCCGGAGGGGAATCCACAGGAGCCGCACGCCGCTTCACGGCAGCTGCAGCAAGAATACCATCACGCTTAAGCCGACGGCAAAACTTAACGACTATAGGTTTTGGGATAGAACGATCCACCCCAGGGCCATGGGGAACACGATGAACAGCATCGATATCAGCATCCGACACGGAAGTCCCCAGAAACTCGCCAACGGAGCCTAGGACAGCAATAAGATTTTCACTATCTCTCTCCGGAATACCCCGTATTTCAATGTTGTTTCGGCGAGAATACTGCTCAAGCTCAGCCACTCCCCCAGTCAAACCAAGAACTTGTCCCTTCAGGGTAGCATTCTCACTGTTTAGCTTATCAATTAACTTGAGCTGATCCTGAACGCGCTTCAAGGCCACCTGAAAGTCGGACACACTCTCGCTACAGAAGTGAATTGAGTCAACAAGCTCATCGTGTTTGGTGTTCATCGAACGCATCTCAGCACGCATCTCCTTAACCATCTCAAACACAGATTCGATCGATATCCGTTCAGCCGGAGAAGATACTGCAGGCACGGAGCGAGACATACGTTGGTTCACCGGCGGAGGCAAACGGCATGAGGAGCACCTCCAAGACATGCCAGCAACAGATAACGCCACGGCTGACTCCTTGGCAATGTCCACGCATTTTCCGTGAAACCAGCCACAGCACGAATCGCACAGAACGCCCAGAGTGGACCTCCCCACCACCTGTCCACATTTCCCGCACGACTTGTTCGAAGGCATCACGACCACTTTTTGACACGGCAGCACCAACGGAAATTAAGATACCGGTAATTTAACAACGAAGCCACCAACCAAGACACTAGATGACTGCACAAATGAAATCAACAGTGACTGCACTTGGATATGTGCGAAAATCGCGGGTGAAAACAGTAAACTTACTAGAAGATATCGCAATATAGCCGGAGTGCGAGAAAACGTGTTCACCACACAAGACTTTCGATAGAAAAATAAACAAAAGATAGTGCCATTGCATAAAGGTAAAGTCAAATAGAAATATAGGTATGTATCAATGTAAGAACTTTTATTTCAAGGAGGAAGAATACCCCAATATGAAAATTTTTGTTAGTGTTTAGAGAAAAACTATTTGCACTGGAAACCACAGGTGATAAAGGACTAACAAAACACCATATACTTATTAGATTTCAACAAGACAACAGAACTAGAGTTCAAAAGCAACAGAAGAGACCTGAATCCCTAACCAACAAAATTTCTAGGGATTTTTTTGGACCCACTACTCACTTGGATGACGCACGTGCAGCACCTGTCTGGAAAACGTCATCAGCAATCTACGCAGTGCGTCACATATCAAACGTCATCAACAAAGCAGCAACCAGACCAACCTATTTTGCCCTAGTCCACCCACACCTTATGTATGGTCTCTAGCTCTGGGAGGATCCAGCCATGCCAAAAAAAATACCAACCCTTAAAAAAACCCTATATGCGATTGAAAGAGCCCGTAATACTACCCACTGTAGGCCACTTTTCATCAAATACCGCATCCTTACTCTCACTTCCCTTTACATACTGCAAATCCTGATCGATACAAGAGAACAACTCAAGTCCTACCAACGCATAAGAAATCGACATCAATACCCAACCAGGAACACTGAGAACATCAACATCCCCTTAGTGCGATTGATAACTAATGATAATAATAATAATAATAATAATATACTTTATTGTACCAAAAACACATATACATAGAAAATTACACAAGTATGCTTAAGAAAAGATGTACAGTGTGAAGGTAAAGTCAAAACAAGTCGTGAAGCGTTAAGTGGCACTTAAGAACTCTTGTGCTGAGTACAAGGGTCTGCGTAACAGCATCCTCTTCACTTCCCTCTTGAACGCAACCATAGGTAAATGTCTCCAGGCTTGTGGTATACTGTTCATTAGTTGGAGATGACGGTGTTGCACAGCTGAGGTTTCAGTTCTGTGCCTTGGGATGTCGATGTTGTTTTTATTCCTTGTATTGATAGAGGTCACCTCTCCTCTGGTTCGCAGGCTGGCAAGTTCTGATCGGGCTCTTACAAGCTGCCGGAGGATGTACGTTGCCGGGACTGTCATTATTCCGAGCCTGATGAAAAAAGGTCTGCACTGAGTAGCTTGAGGCGCTTGTACAATAGTTCTGACAGCCTTTTTCTGTAACACAAGAATTTTGTCTGCATGTGGTGACTCACCCCATAGCGCAATTCCATAAGCCATCCTCGAGTGGAACAGCGCATGGTAGGCAGTGAGGGCTGCATCCTGACCTGCGATGTCTCTAATTCGCCGTATCGCGTACACAGACCTCGACAGTTGTTTCTCTAGGTCATCTATGTGTGCTCTCCAGGTCAGTCTAGTGTCCACTCTGATCCCCAGCAACCGCACGCTTCTGGATTCTTCTCCTCCTTGTCGGTCACAGGTTAGGACAATCCTTTCGGTTTTTGACTCGTTTAGGCTCAGGAGGTTTGCCCTAAACCATGAGGAAGCTGTTGCTGCTGCATCGCCCAGCTTTGTAGAAATCTGATTGGATAATAAAGGGACGGCCCCTCTTCAACATTTGTCTAGAACAGTGATTCCCAAACTGGGGGGCGCGCCCCCCTAGGGGGGCGTAGAGTAACGTTAAGGGGGGCGTGAGAGCACAGACAAAAATACTACTAGACAAAAATTTAAATTCATGTTGAATTTAGGAATTGGTGCATCAGGTTTGGTCTGATTGCGTTACCATTTTAAAGCATATGTCGCGCTCGCTGATGATATAATAATAATAATAATAATAATAATAATAATAATAATAAGGTTTATATCGAGGCCGGCCGCAAATATCCTGTCTCGCTTCCCGTGTTTGCATCCAGCCGTAAACCGTACCCGACGCATAAGATGCTATGCAACTTTTTATACTGCCAAGTATAATGGCCTGCATCACGACCCACTGCTGTTTCGCTGTTTACCGTCCAGTGTAGTTTGGTGTAGTTTAGACCTGCAGATCTGAAAGACGTCACGCCGTGTGCACAGGACATTGATTAGAATTAGAACTTCGGCTACTACGTTGATATTTTTACTGATTTCGCTCTTCGTTATATGTTTTGCACTTTATCTAAGTATTATTGAAGGTATGTAACCTAACTATTTTTAGAAGTATTTTTCACCTAAAGAAAGAAAGTGTAGTGTGGTGGCTTTCGGGATGAACGTAATGCTAGTTTGTAATGTATTGATTTATTTTTGCAGTTAATTAATTAATTAATTATGAGTACTACTAAGAAACGAAAGTACATTGACGAATACATCAAGTACGGTTTCACAGTGATGGTAAAGAACGATATCGACTGTCCGCAATGCGTAATATGTTATGACGTTCTTAGTAACGATGGTATGAGACCCACACGTCTTCAACGACACCTATTTGCAAAACATGGTGCATTAAAAGACAAACCAAAGGAATTTTTTGAAGCTAAGGTTCATCATTTAAAACGCATTAAATTGGACAATACTGGTGAATTTTCTCAAGCAAACGAAAAAATTGTCGAAGCATCTTATAAACTGGCGCTGCTGATCGCTAAAAGCAAAAAGGCTCATACTATCGGTGAAACTCTTATTAAACCTTGCCTTTTAAAAGCTGCTGATGTTCTTCTAGATTCCGGAAGCAAAACAAAACTTTCACAAATTTCACTTTCCGATAATACAGTTAAGCGTCGTATTGATAAAATGGCAGAAGATATCAAACTGCAAACGGTGGAAGCTGTCCGAAAGTCGCCTTTTTTCGCGATTCAGTGTGATGAAAGCACTGATGTTGCGCAATGTTGTCAGCTCATGGTATACGTGCGATTTATTTATAATGGTGCTATGACGGAAGAGATACTGTTCTCACATGAACTAAAAACTACTTCAAAAGCTACTGATGTTATGAAGGCAATTTCCGACTTTATTGAGAAATATGAACTTTGTTGGGACAAACTTGTTGGTGTGTGCACAGATGGTGCTCCGTCAATGCTAGGATCACGTTCTGGATTTATCAAATTAATAAAAGATAAGAACCCCAACATAACTGGAATTCACTGTGTCATACATCGACAAGCTCTGGCTGCTAAAACTCTTCCTGACAACTTTAACAATTCATTAAACATAGCTATTAAAGTAGTTAATTTTATTAAAAATAGTGCCTTAAACACGAGGCTTTTTGAAGCTCTTTGCGCAGATTTGGGTTCAGAGTACAAAAAACTGCTATTTCATACAGAAGTACGCTGGCTTTCAAAAGGAAACATGCTAACAAGACTCTTTGAATTGAGGATGGAAGTACAGCAATTTCTCAACCAGCAGAAAAAACATCAGTTATGTGAAGTGTTTGCTGATAAAACTTTTCAAATCAAATTGGCTTATCTAGCTGATATTTTTGAGGCACTGAACGTGCTGAATTTGAAGTTACAAGGCAACATTTCAGCAAACATAATTACACATCATGATGCTATCCAAGCTTTTTTAGAAAAAATACTTCTGTGGAAACGCCGTCTGCAAGCTGAGGCCCCCAATTTTACATCATTTCCGAAATTTTCGTCATTAATGGATAATGAAATGAATGGTGTGATTGCTGCAAATGCAGAAATCACAAAAGACATTATGTCTCATTTAGAAGGCCTTTTAGACGAATTTCAACGGTATTTTCCTAATTTATATGACAATGAAGAACATAAATTTGCGCGTAATCCGTTCAATGTTGATATTGATACCCTTCCAGAACACATGCAAGAACAAGCCATCGACTTGAAACATGATTCAGCGGCGAAAGGCGACTTCGAACATTTAGAAATTACATCTTTCTGGATAAAATGGTATTCAAACTATCCTATAATCGCGGAAGTAGCTTTAAGATTGTATACACCTTTTTCAACGACCTACTTGTGCGAGAAAGGGTTTTCTGTTTTAATGGGAATTAAAACCAAACAAAGAAACAAGCTTGATGTTGCTAGCGACTTACGCTGCGCACTTTCAAATATAGAACCAAGAATTTCTCATCTCGTTAAGGAAATTCAGCACCACCCGTCACATTAACGATTTTGTAGTTTGTTATGTTTTGTTAAATAAATGTATAATATATATATATTTATGAAATCTTTTTTGTCTTAATTATGGGGGGCGTGAGCATTTCATGATATCAAAAGGGGGGCGCCATAGGAAAAAGTTTGGGAACCACTGGTCTAGAAGAATGGAAATCACTATTGTAATTGTAATTGAAGGAGGATGATCCGATCACTGCACTTAGACCCCAGGTGGGTCCCTTGTGCTTCCTCCTTTGGGAGTCTGAGTTATACTATCTCCCAACATATTCTTTTGAATAGGTCGGTGATATTGCCCAGTGGTATTTCCTTTATGTTGGCCAAGGTAGGCCATCGTTCACCCAGTATTGCGTCTCTGAAATGATAAAATTGTGTGTTGGACTGTTTCGTCGTCTTGTTCACATTCCCTGCAGAGTAAGGTGTCGGAAATGCTCATGTGATACGAGCTTACGTAGGTGGCAGTGTCCGGGTAAGCATACCTGTCGCATGGAAATCACTACCTGCAAAGTACCTTAAAAAAAAATACGCAAACTACACATACATGAACGAGCATGTTATACAATTGAAGACTTCACCTAATCTCTAAACGCATAGTAATTGTTGTTGTTATTATTGCAAAAGTATCGTACTTAATTATTTTGACCTGCTATTTCGTATTAGCTAATAAAGAATAGGGGTCTTGCACTAAGTCTCAAAATTAAAAATTAATACACTCTATTAGTGTCAAACGTATACCAGAACCGTCCGCAAACGTTTTTTTTTTTTTAAATCGGTTCCTGCACAATTAATAATATTAAAATCGGTCTCGCCCCTTTAAATTTAAACGCGCTGTGATTGGTGTGACGTAGCATGCCTGGTCGAAGGCCACGTGACATGAGCTAGTTACGATGCGATTGTCACGCCTTCACTCTTTCTACAACATGTGAAAAGATTGACATTAACGTTGGACGTACGTCTTCTCAGACGACTGTCACTTTTGACAACACGCAAAGATTCCATGACCCAACTATACTTATTCGTTATAAGAACGCACACAACCTCCTCCAGATGCTATACATTCAACTCGATGCCGTTCTCGTGCCCGTAGGTCCTATTTTTTCGGCTACTCTCTACGGCCTAGGCTCGCTGAGCTTCTCACCAATCTTATGACGTCACAGAGCGTTTTGGCGCGGTTTAAACTTTGATGTTCAATAACAATTAAGTGCAACAATATTAACCGGAAAAATTTTACATAGGGTGTTTCTTACCACCTAAGGATTTTATTTGTTAAGCTAGGTAAAATCATGCAAGACCCCTATTATCTACTATCTATCT
This sequence comes from Aphodius sticticus, assembly GCA_963966075.1. NCBI lineage: Eukaryota > Metazoa > Arthropoda > Insecta > Coleoptera > Scarabaeidae > Aphodius > Aphodius sticticus. The sequence continues at coordinate 43,699,181 of OZ014508.1, read as the reverse complement.
ATCTATCCCTACTATATACTAAAAGTCTAACACAGTCCGCGCAAGAAGTTTACGAAAATCGGCGAATCGGGGGAAAGGTCTGCTCCTCGGAGAAGCGAAAATCGGCGCCGCAGGCGCCGATTTTCCGCCTAAAATTTGATTCTACAGCGCTTAGGCCTTCGATTTCGTCCATTTTCGGCCCAGTTTTCGTTATTTTTTAACACGATTCGGGTAAATTTATGGATTATGCTTTAGGAGTGTACAGGTCAGCGCGTCGCCATGGCAACCTATCGAGGTTGCTAGGCAACGGCCGCGCGCTTCGCGACGCGGTCACCAGACGGCGGCACATCATCATGTCGCTGTTGGGATTACGCTACGAAGCAATAGATGGCGCCCCGTAACCGCTTCGAACGGTTTTTTTTCCGGGTTTTTTGTTTACCTCTTAACGCTTCGGCGATCTACCTAGGTCGACCAGCAGGCCTATTAGGCCTGCACATTCTCCTAGTCTACTACTATATACTAAAAGTCTAACACAGTCCGCGGAAGAAGTTTACGAAAATCGGCGAATCGGGGGAAGGGTCTGCTTCTCGGAGAAGCGAAAATCGGCGCCGCAGGCGCCGATTTTCCGCCTCAAATTTGATTCTACAGTGCTTAGGCTTTCGATTTCGTCTATTTTCGGCCGAGTTGTCGTTATTTTTTACCTCGATTCGGCTAAATTTATGGATTATCATTTGGGACTGTACTGGTCAGCGCGTCGCCATGGCGTTGCTAGGCAACGGCCGCACGCTTCTCGACGCGGTCACCAGACGGCGACACGCCATCATGTCGCTGTTGATGTTACGCTACGAAGCAATAGATGGCGCCCCGTAACCGCTCAGAACGTACGAGCATAATCACGTCCCGCATGTAAGAGCATCCGGGCTTTCTGTCTCTCTCTTAACGTTTAGGCGATCTACCTAGGTCGACCAGCAAGCCTATTAGGCCTGCACATTCTCCTAGTTATTACTACTATTATTATTATTATGATAAATTCGTAGCCTTCAACATCGTATTAGGCTACTCTGGTAAGAAGTACTTTGACTGGTTGTTTGAACACTTTTGTTGGGACTCAAGGAGTTGAATATGGTGATGTTGGACTGCTCTGGTGTCGGTTATGTGCCTGGGAATATTTATTCTATTTTTATTCCTAGTAGTGACGGAGGTCAATTCCTCCCTGGTTTGTAAATTTGGAATCTCATCTTTCTTTCAAATAGTTTATGGAGGATGGAAACTGAGAGGAGCATCATAATACCCAGTCTGTAGAACAAAAATTTGTTTGGCGTGTGCAGAGTTACTCCAGGCTACAATGCCAGTAGACATCCTAACAGTGCGTGGTATGCGGTTAGTGCTGCATCTGTATCAACAACTTATTTGATCCGCTTGATTGCGTAGACTGTCTTTGCTGAACCAGCTGCCAATTCTAAACAAAATACATGACATTTCCAGGCGAGTCTGGTGTCCATCCAAGGAATTTGGCACATTTTGCCTCCTGTCCATTTCCTCGGTTAGTAAATAAGATTTTTTTCAGATTTTGTCTCATTAAGGCTCAGATGGTTTGCAGCAAACCGAGTTGTGGCAACCTCCAAGACTTCATTGATCCTCATGGACAGCTGTAGGTTCACTTTCTCCATGGGAAATAAGTGTTATATTGTCAGCTTACATGACTACATGTCTGGATTTACTAGTTGGCAGGTCATTTGTAAAGATGGAGAAGAACAGAAGACCTATAAGGGAACCCAGAACCACTCCACACGGGTTTATTGCCAGTTTGCCTTGTGTGTTATCCATTAACACCGCCTGTGTTCTGTTTTCTAGGTAGCTTGTTATCGGTTGCAATAGTACTCCTTGTATGCCGTAATAATGAAGTTTTTCTAGGAAAATGTGCTGCATGCAGACAAATGCCTTCCCTAAACAAATGTCTCATCTGTAACAGTTCTTGTCACCTGGGATATATGAAGACAAGCTCTGTTTGCTACCCCTGTAAAATTGAACTGACCTCGGTGTTTGAATTTCAGTACTACTGCCAATGTGTGTTTGTTTTTCCATTTTTTACCATTTTTTCGCAGTACAATGACTTACTTTTTTGTATGTAATCATAGGGGTGTGTTTTGGAGACAAAGCTGATTTTGAAGGTCTTTCCTCTGGGGACACAATGTTTCTTGATTTGGGTGTAGGTACTTTTTGGTGTTTACAACGTGGCTTTTTTTATTAAGTGTAATACTTTCTTTTAATAGATTATTATTCTCTAATAAGACACTAATCCACCTTCTAATTCGAAGATAACTCTTCTGGGCAGTAAGTTTTCTACCTCTAATATATTTTTTGATTCTACTATGCGTTCCATTGGCATAACCTATTCTATGCCCTCATGGGTGCATTTTGGGTTCTTGTGATATACTTTTCCTTCACTATGTGCTTACACTTCTTGCAGAATACTTCAATTTTATCAGAGCCTGTGGAAGAATCACCTGGCCCAGTAGCCATTTTAATGCCAATTTTTAATTTCTTTTAGTACCTTTTTTGTTTAAGTGTAATACTTTCTTTTAATATACTCTAATGAGACACTAAGCCATCTTCCAATTCAAAGATAACTTTTCTGGGCAGTAAGTTTTCTACCTCTAATGTATTTTTTGATTCTAATATTCAGTCCATTGACGTAACATATGGGTGCACATGGGTGCATTTTGGGTTCTTGTGATACACTTTTCCTTCACTATGTGCTTACACTGCTTGCAGAATACTTAAATTTTATCAGCGCCTGTGGAAGGAGTGCCAATTTTTAATTTCTTTTACCAAATTAGATAATATCATGCATAATGCAGAAAATATTATTTTTCGATTTAAATGTGTTTACACAATGATATCAATTTAGTTGATCAAAAAGTGTCAACTAACCAAAATTATAAATTTGTGTGTCACGGCACTTTTATATCATCAATCGCAATGATATCGATCATGATCCAAAAGATGTATTGAATCGATCGTGAACGAAAAGATTTAGTGGATAATGTTAGTTCTTACTTTACTGACTTTGAAGATTGCACTAGACATGGCTGGTAGGGCTGGGCAAAAAATTGATTGATCCATCACATCGAAAATACCGATCTTTAATCAGATCGATCACATCGATCAGATTGAAAAGATTGATCAGATTGAACAGATTGATCAGATTGAAAATATTGATCATGATCGAAAAGATCAGTCTGTATCGAAAAGATTGATTTGGTCGATCATGATCATGATGCGATGAATTCTTCAACACACCATAAAAATAATCAATGTCATCAATGTTTAGCAAAATATTATATGTCCGTTTTTGCTTTTGCCACACTACCAACATTTTGGTAGTAAAATAAAATAAATAAATAAATATATCTTTATTGAACCAACAGCCGAAGCAGAAGTAGTATGTTGTACTACTTTCAACAATATCTTACTTGGTAACTTCTGATGATGGCTTGTACGGCGAGATGGTCCTCGATGATTTTATCGTCTAGGGTCGAGATGCCAGCCCCCGGCCCGGCCCCCTTCAGGGCGGGCAGCAGGGACGCCAGGGCTACCTCATTCCTCCCCGGACCCGACAGCGATGGCGGGGGCTGATACGCTTGGCCGTGCGCTGAGTTTCGGAAAAAAGAATCCCAAGACTGAAAAAAGAAACAAAGTTAAATTAAAGATCTCCAATACATATATAAATACAAATGTGTATAGTCTGCCGACAGCAGTAGTGTGGTTCTGCATTGCAACCGGTTGTCCAGCATTTTCAAATGAGGGTCATATAGGTAAACCGAAAGCAGAGCAACACGTTGATCCGAGGAGGGAAACCTTTCGGTTCGCGCGAATTCCGCGTGTAAGAGCGATCTCGAGTAATCCCGACATTAATATCTTCGACTATATACAATCTAAAATCGTATTTACTTGCAAATTCAAGTTGTATATTTGTATGTATATATACGAAAACCAAGCAGAAATGCCTAGAAAGGATACTAACGCGAATGGAAAACTATACTCATCAGGAAACCTATAAAGAAGTCCTTTGTGAAACGGATAAAGATGGCCGTTGAATCGACATTCGTTAAGAGTTTGTCGATTAAGAACGTGAATATTAACGTGCTCGATGACATAATACTATTTTATATGGTAAAATGAAGCCAAACATTAAAATTTTGTAATGCACGTGATGCCCGACTGACAATTTTGAAAATGTCAGAAAATGTCAAAGTGACGCGGCTCAAGCAATAATAAGCGTAATAACCTACCTACCTAAACAGTGAGTGACTCCTCATTCTGTGGTTTACTAACGCATTCTATGAATGTCTTTAGTGATGCTTAACATATATGATGAATGTAAAAAAAACTAGAACATTCAACTGTAACAGCGGATTGAAAATTATGATTCCATTTCCCCCTTAATGCCAAAGGCTAATTCAGCAAAGTAAATTAAATTTAGAATTGAAGTGCCACCTGGCAAAAATTGATAAAAAAAAGGACATGCAACTTGACGGCAAGTATTTTCCTAAATCATCATTTAAACTGGGCAAGTTTAATTGCGGAAAGTGCGGAAAGTAGACTTTCTACTTGACGGCTAGTACTTTCCTATGGTTTAGACATGGCAAGTTTAGTGGCAGACAGTACTTGTCGCCAAACACTTGCCATGTCTAAACTGTGCTTATAAGAAGCGTTTAGACAGGGCAAGTTTAGTGGCGGCAAGTGTTTAGCGCCACTAAACTTGGCATGTCTAAACCATAGAAAAGTACTAGCCGTCAAGTAGCAAGTCTACTTTTCTATGGTATACAATACAATACAATACAATAATCTTTATTTCCCAATACAACTCCACTGGAGGCATTACAGAAAGTCATAACAACAACAAAGCAATCAACACACCAATCTTAACCTAATACTAGAACACTAATACTTAAAGTTTAAACATGGCAAGTTTATTTGCGGCCCGACCGCACTTTTCGTTGATAAACGCCCTATCTATGAGTTTTTCTAGAAAATCCAGTTTCTTAGATTTCTTGCATTCGTGTAGTAGCTGTATACTGTTCTCCATTATTCCGTGATTCTTCATTCTTAAATGCATCCCCATAGCTGTGTTTGTATTTCGCATAAAATATTCTATATCAGTTTTAGTTTTCCAATAATATACAGGTTGTTTCTTAATAACATGCTAATATTTAAAGAGGTTATTCTTGGGTCCATTTTGAGAAAAAAAATCATAGGAACATATGTCCTTAAGGTCTTAACTTTTGAACCACAGGGTGCTAAATGTACGTGACAACTAGACTAGGTAGATAACTGTAAAAACTGTTTTTGTTTACAAAACAAAATCTACTTCTTACCAACTAAAAACATTTTTAATCCTTGATAATATCTAATTTCATAACAATTGGGTCCAAAACAGGTACGTCAAAAAAAATCAAGAGACCAGATTTGCTCAGAAAGGAATGAGGTTTTCAAAAATAATTTTTACTTTGAGAAAAAGCAGTGGCATATCACTTTTTTCTTTAAAATGATTCAGTGCAAATCCCGCACGAACGCCACTGGCAAGAATAAAAACAATAGGTTGTACGTAGAAAATGCCTGGCGATGGCGGCACCGTAATATGACCGACGTAATGTTATCAACGTAGCAACTGGTAGCAACCGTTCCAAACTATACGGTGACGCTTTTTAAACATTAAAGGATGATTGAAGCTACAACGGAACGGCGACGACACGGGGCGGGTGCGGGACGGGCCCCGCCGCGCCGTGCTGTCGTTTCAATTCATGCTACAACGGGCGTTTTATGTCAACGTCACGGCCCTGTATATGTAGTAGTGATGTAAAAAAAGTAACTATTAGTTACTTTGTAACGGGTACTCGGCGAGATTCAAAGTAACCGGTACCGATATGAACGTATACCCGTTACTTTTACTATCGGACTGGTTTCGCGTGTTCACTGTTCTGCCGGTCTGCCTGTTCCACTCGGCTCTGCACTCACTTGAGTCACTAGTCACTACATAACATACCACCGATACTACCCGCACAATAACAACTGAACGTCAACTTTCCGCTATGCAACCAACCATACCCCGTCACCTCTTGGTGTAAATACCAGATAGGAGCTTTAGAATAAAGTGTTTATGTAAAATTTTCCGAGTATTACTTTATAAAAGTAATTATCAGTTCCCCTTTAGTTTGTTTGATTGTAAAACTTGGTCCATTGCAAAATATAAAGTTATAGATACTGAACCTGCGCCATCTATTAGGAAATAGGACGGTTCAGTTAACAGGAATTCGTTCTGGCTTTGCCGTCGTCGGGTAAAAACTACTGAACATTTATGTGAATCAAAAAAGATTGTATCGTAAATCGTAACTCGTGACTCCATTTAGTTCAACCCTTGACAAGTTGTTGTAGTAAGTACTAAGTCAGCGAGCGTTAAAACATTTTGTGGTTTAATAATAAATAAATCTGCCAAATTAGACATAGATCAGGTAGTTTAAATAAACAAATAAATTAATTCTTAGACATTCCATGTTCGCGGAGCAAGAAAAACAAAAAAGAAGCGAAATTTGGCTTCATTTTACTGCGACAAAAAATGAATAAGCCGTCTGCAATATGTCTAAAAATAAGTATTCGTATAGAGGAGGAAACTCAACCAATTTGAGAAAACATTTAATTTCAAAACATCCCACAATTCTCAAAGAAATATCACGGACTGGATCAAAACAACCAACAACATCAAAAGGTAATTTCTGTATGACTTTTTTGTTTGTTGTCACTTAATATAATATGTAGTATGTACTATGCTCGCGAAAAAAAGTGGTACAGCTAATTTTTACATCATGTAATTTTAGGTTTTTTATTTGTCAAGTTGACAGTTGGCGTATATTTATGCTCTGTCCGGCACTAACCTGGATACAAATGGGAAACATTTTTAATATCAATCTTACAGAAAATTTTATTCTTTATAAAGCTTCTTTCTGATTTGTCTTACCTAAAATGCAAATATTAGAATGTAATTATCTACTTGCATATACATGGTGTTACAAAAACTATGAGAAACTCAAAAAGAGTAAACTATCTTTATTTTAAAAGCTATGCAAAAATGTTATTTGAAACGTGTGTTTAGAAATATTAGAGGGTATTAAATAAAAAGTTATAAACTGCTTCGTCGTTGCATGAACACCCGGTATATGGAACGTCGGAGGTGATTATAATTTCATATTTAATGCCTTCTAATATTTTGAAATAATTATTTGGCACAGCTTTGAAGATGAAGGTACTTTACAATAATGTGATTTACATTTCTTTGGCAACACGCGGTGTATGCAACGGAGAAGGCGATTATAATGTCGTAGTTAAAGGCATGTAATATTTCCAAATACTTTTTTCAACTAATATTTTTGCATAGCTTTGAACATCAAGGTATTTTACTCTTCAATGTTTTCATAGTTTTGGTAACACCCTGTACACGCAAGCAGATAATTACATTCAAATATTTGCATTTCAAGCTTAAGACAACACAGCTACGTTTTACAAATACGATATACGTGTACTCGTATAGGTAAGTGAACGATAGTGCGAGTACCCAATCGGTACTATTTGAACAAAGTAACGGGTAGAAAGTAACGGGTAAAAAGTAACTATAATAAAGTAACGGGTGCAAAGTAACTAACGGGTACTAAGTAACTAACGGGTACTAAGTAACAGGTACTGTACCTAATAGTAACGGGTAGTTACAAGTACTCGAAAGTAACGAAACTTTACATCACTAATATGTAGTCGATCTCACGAGTGCTGCAAATTACTCATCGCTAATAAGTGTATGAACCAAGATTTTGGCGTATCGCGCAGCTTGATTGTTGTGCATAGGCAACCGAACACAAATCACTGTAAATACGGTGCCTACCGACGCGGGTATTACAGAAATTAAATTAATATTGCTATTTTCTTTACTAATTAAATAACCATTAAATAACCATCACCATAGATTTTTTATTAAGGGGCTTACCTTTCAACGAAAACATTTTTGCTACAATACGGTCATGTTCAATATTTACGTTCAGTATTAGAGGTTAGAAATGTCATTCTAAGAAAATAAGTTCTTTTTCCCTGAGCGTATTTAATTTGTACAACAGATGTATCATAATCATTCTATTGCGTTCACGGCAATGTCACGGCAATGTCTAGGAATGAAGTGTAGCGTATGCGGAAAATACCAGCAGAAATCGATGGGTAATTTGCAGCTTGTGTGGTAGGACAAGACATTTTTTGTAGAGGCATTAAAATGGCATCAGAAAACTTGTTGTCTACGTTATTGCAGCTACTTTTATTCTGCATATGTGCATGTATGTAGGGAGAAGGAGGCAGGGTAAGACCCATTGCACCTAGGCCTCAGTAAGGCCTTTGTGCAGACCTCCCCTGCTCACTCTGGTCTCGTTAGGCAGTCCATGCCCTGGACAAAGGCACCAAGACATGTAATTCTGCATAATTTTCTACGCGAACGAAACGATAATACGGACACACATAGACGGATATTTGATCGAACTTGGTCCGCCTGATCAAATTCTTCAAAAACTCGCTCATGTGTGTCCGCCTAATACCTACCAAAATGCTACAACACAAAATGAGCAAGCAGTTCTTTTACAATACACTGAACGTGTATTGTTGTAATCTAATGGTTTATTTCAAACTCTGAAATTAGTACATTATTCTGGTACAATGCCAGTTTAAACTAAGAATCAAAATCCAATATACAAGGTTTTTGTATATTGGATTTTGAGACCAGGTTTATGGTTTAAACTGGCATTGAAAACTCCATGTCGAAGCCTAAATCTAGTATGTACTGCTACAATGGCTAAAACTAGGTGAAATTAAAACATTACGATTCGATACGGACATTTAACAATGAACGCAATGCCCTTTACAGGTTATACATAGCATCAAAAATTAATTTACACCTACATCACATTTACGCCCATATACAAAGCTTGGTAGCGCACGTGTACCTCATTTACAACTCGATTATTTCAATTACTATACCTACACTACATCCTATCAAAGTCTTTTAACATTATCTTATGACTTTTGTTTTGCAAATAAAACAAAAAGCAAATAAAAATGGTATAACTTCCCTACAATTTAGTACGGATTGTTTTTCTGTATTCAATTATGTAGATACAAAATGAGCAATTTAAAAATCACAGTAAGTCTATGTGCATAATAAAATTGTAAATGAGGGCAAAATTCTATATCCGCCCAAAAATCTACAGGCTCTAATTATAATTTGAGTGAATTGTTTCTGAATTGACTCTAATAAAAATTTTACTGAATTGTCATCCTAGCAGAACTCTTCTAATCCTCCAACGAAGATGCCTTTAGTACAACTGTAGTACTAGATTCTAGTATCAACTGTTTTGGCAGAAATTTTGCCATTCACGATAAAAAATGTATACAACTTTGTTTATTTTTGTCTAATGCCCCACTAGATTACTTCAACAGTAGGTATACGAAAATTCTGAGAGTATCATAATAGTTATGTCTGTACCAAGGGCATTAGATGTTTATCCCCGAGGGTGACAGTTTAAAAAGCGCGAGGGTCGATAGGCCCGAGAGCTTTCTAAGACGCCCGAGGGTATAAACATCAAGTAATGCCCGAGGTACATACCAAATTTTATGTCCTACAATAGTTTTGTTCCTTCGTTTGAATAATATTAATGAATATTTTGACATTATCAAGTGACATGCGTATCTACGAAGTTGAATAACAATACAAACAATTCGGAGGTGAGTGACAATCCAGACAATTAATTGTCAAACTTATAACCTTAATCGCCAATAATTGACATTGATGAGTGACAATACAGACAATTAATTGTCAACCTTATAACCTTAATCGCCAATAATTGACATTGACTATTCAAAATTTACAATTTGAATGACAAATATTTGATATATTTGACATATAACCATGGCTATCCTTTATGCCCTAGGGCGCATGAAGAATCTTTATCGCCCTGGGGTGCAAAAAGTAGCTGTTTTCGTCCCGGTAACTAAGATGTAAAATGTCACTTTATGATCATGTAGGACATAAAATAAATATCGTACAATTTCAAGGAAGAGTTAGTGCAGATAATGTAACAATTAATTATTTGTTAAATGTCACATTCATGATTCAAGTTTGCTCGCTTTGTTCCACATACTTATGATGTTTTTATTCAACGGGTATTATGAACAGCAATATTTGCATTTATTTTACAGGGTTCTATAATTCAAGATATGCAGGTAAAAGTTTTTCGGTTTTGGCGTAATGTGCAATCTATAGTCAGTCATGCGTTGATAATACGCTAAATTATAAAGTACACCATAACGTTATATTAAGTTAATTGTACACAATTCTTTTCAATACATATATTTTTATATAGCTATTTAAATTGGAAAATAAAACACGTCTTGACTGTGTTGTCTTTAGAATAGTTGATATGTAACTCCCGTCTTATGTAAAACTGTTCTAACAAATAATACAAACATCATGATTATACACAACCAATATTCCATATTCGATTCCAAGTAAACCGTGAATCACAATATATAGACAACCTTGGGACTTTAGTAGTAATAGCGAATGAAATTTTTCCTTTATCCTAAATTGGAGAATGTTTAGTTCTGAAAACAAAATTAATGTGAAATGTTAATGATAGTGTAAATGATTTGCAAATATCAATTCTTGAATTAATATAAACTATATATGTTTAAACAACTAAACTCTAACAAATCCCGCGGACTAAACAACTGATGCTTCGACTGTTGGTCAAAATACCGACAATGGCTTGGGCGAGACCAAACCCGAACGTTGGTCACTTGGCATTGGTAGCTCGAGGGTTGGTCGTCGGCCACACGAACTATCAAACGTTCGACGTTGGAAGGTGTTCACCGCATAGTGTGGCGGCGCCTTAAGCAAGACGAAATATGGTTGAACAATACGCAATAATGATGCGCAACTGGAGGTGTGTGCTAAGTGGTGACGATTTTTGATAACGATTGATTCTATGCAGTTCAGTTCTATATACTGCTAGGATATCAATGCCCAGTTTGATGACCTTGAATATGAGATTACGAGTACCGACAATTGATTATAACGTCATTTGGAGTTTAGAAAGCTTCCTAACACACAGCACATGCATTTACAGTGCTGTACGTCATATTACATAATACAGTAAAAACTCGATAACCAAGATATTTAAAACCAGTGGAGGGTTGAGAGGTATAACTCCGCACATGATGGGGAGTCATGGTATAGGGTTTCTAGGGGTTGAGGCGCCGATATGGCTTGTATTTAAACATTAAAATTCAGTTGCTATGCAGGTACAAGAATGTAACAGCACCAGGGATGTTAAATTACGGTAATTAATTTTTTTCGTAAATTACCGTTGAAATTTAAATTATTAATTTCAAATATTAAATTACCACGTAATTAAAAAATAAAAATTGTAAATTACGATGGCATAAATTACCGGGTAATTAAAAATTAAAAATGGTAAATTACGCTGGTTTAACTTACCGGGTAATTAAAAATTCAAAATGGTAAATTACGCCTATTTAAATTACCGGGTAATTAAATATTCAAAATGGTAAATTACGCTGGTTTAAATTACGTGGTAATTAAAAATTCAAAATGGTAAATTAGGCCTGTTTAAATTACCGGGTAATTAAAAATTCAAAATGTTAAATTAAACAGATCACTGTAAGTTATGATTACTACTAATGTTAACAAAAATGTTTCGTAAAACCCATGTAAAACCTTAAATCATTATTTCATGGATAACTAGCCATCTCTGATCTTTTGCCTGATTTGATAGTACTAAAAGCAAAGCAAAGACTACATAGAAATACTATTTATAGCACTACTACAAAAACAGGACAATCAAACAGAATAATAATAGTAGAAAATAAACAATTTCATTCTGTCCACATTCACAAAATAAGTCTCCGGTTCACAGAGGGTTTTTTGTCATTTGTAATTTTTCTAACACTGCCATATTTATTAAAAAGAGAATTCTGATAATAAATAGCTTTGATTTCAGAGCTGCATTATCGGATTTGTTGGATTGGTCGCCATTGGCGAAGGGGCTTTCCACTTCTCTATTCATTAAATACAAAATATTAGCTCTGTATTTTCTCAAGTAATGTCGGATGATTTGGAATAGTAAAAATATAACGTTTACGGGCGATGGGACTGTCATTGTATGTGTTAACTTTACCCATAGACCAATTTCCATTGGCTAAATGACACCTTGAATAACATTGTCACGCACGAGTCCGACCATGCACCACGCGGATTGTTAGGTACTTCTCAGGCAAACGCAGGTAAATTACGCTTTTACATCCCTGAACAGCACCCTACTATGCATTTCAAAGATTATTTATGTACCTACATATTTAAGAACTAAAATTTATTGATTCAAAAATACAGAATAAGCCATAAAGAAAACTACACTAATCATGATCATTAGGCGCATTTCAGAAAATCTGCGATGTTCCATTGCTATTCTGAAAAATTCTGTTTCGAAAGGTATGGTCATACATTTAAGGCCTGTCAGTTAAAAATACAATAGGGTATTCCGGTCATGCCAAATTTAAGCAGATATTCGGTTTAACCTATTGTACAATTTATGAGGATTCATAAAGTTAAGCTATGAGCTTTTTTATTTAGTTTTTCTATGAGATAATTGCAATTAAAAGTGCATTTCGTTTGAATTCACCGACCACCCTCGGAAATACACGATGATTACCGATCCCTAGTAGCGGTGGCAACAGCGGACCAAGGTCTATAAAGAGAGAGGTTATCCAGTTTGCTATCTTTCCTATAGTCCACTTTATATACCCCCCTCAGATCCCTATATGCTCTACTTTCGTGACGTCACTAGAGTCCCGGCACACTTCGCATCACGTCGCGTACATCGCTCGTTTAGTTTGTTCAAAGATACCAAGGGCGTAGCCGGGGGGGGCAGGGGGAGGGGGCACCTGCCCCCCCCCCCCCTGGCGCTCAAAATAAAAATGCACAAAATTGTATTAGGTACATAATAAATTTACAAAGACACATAACATGTACAGTAAAAGCCAGTTGTGCTTATTTTATGAGAAAATGTAATTTAATAAATTACCGTCGAGTATGCAACTCAAATACCAGTACCTACCTCCAAATCTCAATACAGGGTGAGGTATTTACTGTTAAGTTGATTTATTGGGAATTAATAGAGGATTGTTTATGCAACCGACAAGTAAATTGAAGTAAAAATTTTAGATTGCTTTATTACAAATAACCTTATATAATAATATAATGTTATTTGTAATAAAGCAATCTAAAATTGTATCTTCAATTTACTTGTCGGTTTGGCAACCAAAACCACATATCAACTTTGTATATTACTGGAGTCTGTGTGATGTGTAGTTATGGAACGCGATAATAAAGCGGTGTTTTTTTTGCAATGGATATAGGAAACTATTTTACTAAGTATTAATTATTATTTGGAAACCAGTGTTATATCGTTGTATGATTGGGTGATTAGGATTACTGGTCCTAAAGAGTATTTCAGTTATAGGATTACGTGATTACAGTGTTATCACTGTATCCGTAACACTGTAATCACGTAATTATTGCAGTTTAAGTGCATATAGCTAAATATTACTTTAGATTAGTCTAATTTTGTTGAGTTTCGAGTTTGGTCTCGTTTGGCAAATGTCAACCTGTTTATCTATAGTTTGTCTTTTAAGCAATAGATGGCGCTATGGCGGTTTTTGCATTAATTCGCTGTTCGCAAATATCTTGGAAATTATGATATATTAGTATTACTGTTCTTGTACACTTATATGTACATTTTGATACATCTGATACATGTCCTCCAAGAATATTTGTTTCGGTAGCATGCTCAGCGTTCATCGCAACATTACAAATGAAAACCAAGAGCAGTTCAAAGAACCTGTCGTGCAGAAGTTTTCCGAAAACAAGCGGAAACTTAACATTACGTAATGTTTTGTTAGCATATTTCATATTATGTACATACCTCAGACATATATTTTTATAAACATAAATATATGCGATAAGAAATATTTATTTACTTAAATTTTCCTTGCCCCCCCCCCCCTGTAAAAACTTCTGGCTACGCCCTTGAAAGATACGTTTCATTATTGCCAGCTCAGCTCGTTATAGGTTTTTTAGTGAATTAGAAAGGTTGCTTTTGTTCTAACCAAATATTGTAATCAGGACAAGCCAATGAGTGGTTTAATAAGCAAGTTGTACCAATACTACCAATACTGATTTATAGTTTTTCTATTTATTTATCTGTAGAGTCGGTAAACCAAACATTCGACTTCAATTCCTGATAATTTTAGTGTTTCAACCCCCAATTTGCATGGTTGCAAAAATATGTGGTTGCCGTTATACCACCTTCGACTCCGGCTCTTGATTTTGTTTGTAGGTTGACTCCACTCACTGAATTTGTGCTAAATTTTGATTCCAACTGCAGAGACCTGGTTTAGCACAACACATTTCTTTAATCGGACATACATTACATACTAATGTACTTATTCAGCATTATTAACAAATTATTGAAATAGCATATTGTGATAATCACATTCATCATTTTTTTTTTATTCTAATCATTTAAAAATGATCACAATAAAGATGCATTTATTTTTTCAATATAATTATGCACCTACTTAACCTAAATCATACAACGAAATGAGCATTCAAATTGGTGGCAGCGCACGACTCTAGTGACGTCACGATCTCCCTTTACCCCTCAAACTGAGAAATCTCGTACTTGGATAACCTTACTACTTTATAGACCTTGACAGCGGACAGCTCTCGAACAGCTGATCGGCCAAGTTGACGGTTGGCGACCCTGTTGTTTGACAACGAATAAAGGTAACTTTTTTGAGAGATGATTTGATCATTGAAACTTGAAGCCAAACATCTCTCATCTCGCTAGTCGGCAATGTAAAGAAAATCTTATCAGGAGTTACTGTTCTACTGCTGTTACAGCCCGGCACAGAACAATGTCGGCGTTGGAGTTTATACATATTGAACAAGTGTTTGATATAACCTCAATAACCAAAGCAGGTGTCAACAAACGAGCGAGCCTAAACGTTGACACAACAGAAGGCAAAAATTTACTACGTGCAGCCTAGATATAGCAACGTTGTCAAGTCGCTCACTTTGAGCGGTCTTTGTGACGTCACAAAGACCAATCCTAATTCAAACTTCAAACAACGATTTCTCTTAATTTAAAACAATGTTTGATATTTTACTTGTGAAGTAGCAAACAGTAGCACCCATACTTTGTAAAAAATGACAATTTCAAAAACACCGAAATACCCTATTAAACAAAATTGTTGTGCAATGAATGAAATGAATATATGCGAAGGAGGAAATAATTTCATGATTTTCTTGCATTTAACATTACTTTTGATAATTATCTTCAATAAGTCTTTAACTGTTGACAACTGGGCACAAGTTTATTTACATTTTGCATTCAGACAAGCACAAGTCCTTAAATTTTTGACCATATGTTTTGAAACATCCTGTATTGTATACATAATCAGCTTTTTATAAACCCTTTGCAAGGCTAAATTAAATAATGTCAAAGGGAAGTAGCTAAATTTTTTTGATTTGAGTAAATAATTCACTGACAATTACTTTTTTATATTTATTTATTTTTTTGCTAAAAATTAAAATCATCACTATATTTTATTTATGATCTCACATCTTTACAAGATAATAAAATAAAAAGAGTCGTATCTATTTAGTTCCAGCAAAGGTTATATTGATTATGGTGTTCGGCCCAGATCAAGCAGTGTGCGGGGCATTCGGGGTTATGAAGTAATTGTTGTTATCTGTACTAACCTGTTACGACAACAGGTTAGTACGGATTAGGTCTAATTTGAATAAGCATGATCATTCTGTATATCGTTGAAAGCGAGTAGCTATAATGGTTGTTAAGCAATGTGGACAGTAACGGAATGGACAACCCAATGAGTGTATATGTTATGGACCAAGTGATTAATACGGCCAATATTCATAATGCCCGGGCATAATGAATATTGCCCTGAAAGATTGGGCAATTTAATAAATTTGTATTGATGCATGATATATAATCACATTGCCCGGGCACTATGAATACTGCTAAATTGTGTTGGGCACTTTGATAAATATTACAAGCAGTGTTGTGGTGGGTAAGTAGTAGACGGCCTACCAATGTCGTCAGAGCGACGACGATTCAAACCGACCACGATCGCTGTAATGGCGGCCACAAACAATCGTTTTCCGAATTCGGATTTTAAATTCGTTATCCAAAGCGAGTATTGATATTCTGTTCGGAAATAAAACAAACTTGTCTGTCATCTATAACTTTAGTATAGGTTTTGTTTATCCGCTTCCGAAAACAAATTCTGAAACATAAAACTTAGAAGAACGTTTGCGGCCAGCTTAAAGATGCGTTTAGATTAGTGGTAATAGGCAATCTGGCAATGGCAGTGGTAGTAGACGCCATTATAGTATCTTTGATCGAAAATTGCTACTGCCTTATGTTTATGTACATCCAAACTAAAATGTGTTACTATCACGTCTGAGGAAGATTTAGAATCAGTTTTAACAACTCATAGTGATGTGCAGTCTGAAGTAGTGTATATGGTCCAAAATAATCATATCAATGCAGACTCTTCAATAGCATTACATGACCCAAACGATGTCTCACCTTGCGTGGATGTAACTGACAGTATTCAGTCTGAAGAGTTGGGTACTATTTCAGATGATAATATTAATGCAGATCCTGGACCTGGTCATCAAGTTAAGAAAAGCATAACAAGAACAGGACAGCTGGTACATAACAACAATTCCGTAGATCCGATTTTGGAAAAGAGCCAAACATGTAAAAAATGCTAGAGCAATGGCTTTATATAATCTAAAACAACAAAATTTAGTACTTCAAGTACCAAATTTCCCTGTTCTATAGTTCCGAGCTCGTAGTGATGGAAGGAATATTCTAGCTACTGTAGTTGAGCTAACAGATACCAACCTTTGTAAATTAGGCACGAATTATTATTATTATTATTATTATTAAACCAATTGTATTCAAGAAAAGAATTTACAACATGCAAAGAATCTTGCAACGAACTTGTCTTTACTTTTTAAGAGATAAGCTTGTATATAAAATTTCAGATCAATTGCTTCAAAATTACGGCAGATATCGTGTACACAGACGGACAGACGGACAGACGGACAGACTGACAGACGGAAGTCTATATCTGCCACGCCTCCTTAAGGGTGTTACAAATGTTGAGTCAAACTCAATATACCCTCACCACATTAAATGTGGGGGAGTATAAAAATCTGTAATTCGAAGTAATTCTAAACTGCTCCAATAAATAAAAGATATTGCTTTAATATATTTTTGCTTGCATGCTTAGTTTTTGTTAATTTTCGATGTTTTATTACGTTTTATTACTTGACAGTATAAAATTGTCTTATTTATTTTACTTCTGAATATTTATTTATTTAGAATATGAGATTTGTTTTATTTTAACTTATACGCAGATTGCTTGAGTATAGAGTTTGATTTTTGTATATTTTTGAAGGCTTATTCAGACAAAATATGAGTTTTGTTAATTTGTAACATATGTTGAATATATTACTGGAGTACAACTTTATTTTATTATTGTAAAAATACTGAAATACAAAAATTAATAAAAAGAAACATGTTTTAATCATCCTGCCCAATAGATACAGGGCATTATGAATAATGCCCGGGCAATGTAATAATTTCAATTATTTTAAACATCTTGCCCGATTGTTTTGGGCACTTTTCATATTGCCCGGGCATTTTTCATATTGCCCTATTAATCACTTGGCCCATAACATATACACCATGTCCCACAACTCCCACAAGTTTTGGGCATAAATTCAGGAACAGTTATAATTTAACGTAGAAATTATTTTCAATTATTTCTTTGAGTTACAGGTCCCCTATCCAAACTACTAAATTTTGTTTACATTAAATAACTGTATAGTAGTTGTTAGTTTTTTTTGATCCTTTGCATTCTAATATAAAGAAAATTGATGTCAAGTTCAAAAATAGAAATTTACGTTATAACCTTGAATAAATTATCAAACAGTCCTATCTACAATGCAGGTATATCAGTAGAACTAGGCAATTCTCTAATTGTATTCAAATCACGACAAAAACAGCTCTGCAATCATCTCTGATTACTGTAATTTTGCCAAACAGTCATGGTACCAATTTTATACTGTTGCTGCAAAAGTTGCAGTTTTATTATAGTATAACTGCACTAAAAAATTAAATAGGTTCGGCCATTAGAGGCCAATTACAATTAGCATTGAATGGATAAATCAAAATGAAAGTATGAAATGTAGGTCAAGAATGAACTTACTGCATGTACGCTTGTAGGATCCGCTAGCCAAGAATTGTACATATCCTCTACGTACGTTGAGGTGGTTCCATTTAAGAATTGCTCCGCTTGTGCTGGGGTGTTGTAGTAGATTTTTGGGGTACAACATATTGCAGGGGTCGCACTCTGTAGAAGCCATCCTGCAAATTTCTGACCAGTAGGCCCCTTCAAAGTATTCACTATACTCCTAGCCCGGTGCATTCTCTATCGGTATAATCGAGAAAACAAATAATTAGTCGTCTTTGCTTTGGAACATAACCTGCAAAAGTCACGCGGAGGTAGTTGTGAATTTCATATTCAGAGCATTGTGTTCATATGTGTTTAGCTGGAACAGGTACAAAACGCAGGAGAATGCACGATTACGTAAATAACACCGGGCCGTTGCGAAATAATATACATACGTCACGTCAGGTTTAAATAGATTTTTGGCTGTTGTACAGACGGTCTTTTTGCGTGTTTTAAATTATTTTTTTTTAAACCCGGTGTGATTTTTAGCCGACAGTTGGTTTGTTGGGGTTTAAAATTCGGAAGAGCGATTTCCCCCCAAAATCATGAAGGTATATTCAAAAATCGATGTGGAATGTACCAATTATGTAACTAGCACGCGAATACTATAGCATTGCCGTGCAGCATTTCCCAACCCGGACAGGGATTATTATAAAAACCACCGTGTACTCACTGAATAAACTCTAGTTTATAAGTTTTTTAAACCCCACTGCCGTATATTACCTTGCCTAGACGACGTTTTACTTTCTTGACCGAGAGACTTAATTCAACTGACAGTTTATTTATACGGAAATAAAATTCCCCTAGTAACTAAATCTGGAATGATCACGACTCGGCGAACAAGTTGCGAACCACAAACCCGATCGAAACGGAAATTTACAGCGTTTATTTACCTACCAAGTAAGATGCTTCACTTTCTTTGCCGTTTCATCGCAGACTAAGTTAACGATTGTATCATATCAGAATAATTATCACTATAGCCTTATCGTGCTGATAAGCAACCGCTTTCCTAGTAGCCAAGACAACCAGTCACTAAACCCCACCCACAATCGTCTGGTTCTCGTACATACATTATTTATTCTAAAGCTTCGGAGTATATGCATCAGTTTATTGGTAGAATCGTCAAATTAATAACAGAACGTAATAACATTCTTCGAATATAAAAGTTTCCCGCAATTAATAATACAGTGGTGCCACACTGTACACACCACATAAATTTGGTAAAATCCCAAAACCTTTATTGTAAATTTATAACTAAACAAATTATAATGATAACTGATAAGACTATAATCAGTGCCGACTGAACAACTACAAAAAAGTACTCGCTTTCTAAGTAGGTCAATAGACGTTTCTCGTTCTGGTTTTTGATCTGACGATGTGCGCGCGCATTTCTCCCAGGACCACCCAGGACTAAATTAAGTTAGTAACTGTGCTTTGTAAAAAGCCTAATTTAGTATCAAATGAAATGTAATTGATAAAAGATATGTGTGAGAATGACATGCATTCATTGAAAACTGAATAATTATATGGAAGTGACCATGATAACCAAAATACCTACTGTGTTTTTAGGTTAGGACAGTTCAGCAAATTTTCCAAAGTACATAAGAACATTAAGGGTGGGTTATCGCGCGGGAGTATTGACCACGGCTTGACAAGCCTCATAGATGGCCCCACCGGTACTATATCAACTAAAAATGTGGCGAAATGGTGGTGGAAATGATGGTGTACTTTTGGTTGCCGTCTCAGCGAAGAAATATGTATATTATTTTTTGGTGTGACCTTGTGGGTGGAATGCCGTCGCGCGCTAAGCACTATTCTGTACTTTCCCCGATGCGTATGTCAACTGTCAAGTCATGTGATATCGACCGTAAACATTTGTTTTATCCGTCTTTCAAGAACGCGCGTTCTCTCTATTTTTTTTTCGTTTGTGGTGTATTTTATAAACTCGTGCTTGAGATTTGCTTTCGGCCGGCCAAAATTTTTGAAATTCGCGCATATTCTGGGTACACGCAAACCGATTTAACCTACAAAACTAACCTATAAACCACATACATAATATAAATAAGCTTGCTTGCTTGTTATTACCTATGTTATTCTTGTTATAATTGCAGGTAAGTTCATATTTATTTATTTTATTGTTGATATTTATATTGCATTTTACAGTACAACGTGAAAATTATTTGTTCATACTTTTTGTGGAAATATAAATATACAAATATGATATGTACCTTACAATTGTTTACAATTCCTGTTAAATTTCAAATCAAATCAAATTTTGGGGCTGTATTTAACTGAAAATTGTTGGCTTAATGCCATTCACTGCTCAAAAACATTCTCTATCCAGCACAGTTGCATACACAAGGTGCATCGTATGGTAAACAAAAAGAGACTGCTGCTGTGAAGATTTTTGAGACGGGATTTAAAGTAACTCGTGCAGGATTATTTGTAGACACGGAATATGGTTTCTTAGCTGCATCCCCAGATGATATATGTTATTTATGTATATTATGCATCATGTCACAAGATAGGTGCTTGGCTACACCTTAACTTGGATATGTATAATAAATACTCTATTTATTTTGGAGATTTGTTCCTTGAAGTTGACTACTTATGTATTTAAATATAATGACGAGTAATTGACTTTGAATTTTAGAACTTTCTCATACAATTGTAGATGCTAATTAAATGTATAGTATCTGATAAGTTTATTGTTCTAGGTCTATAGGTACAAACGCGCTGGTAGAAGTAAAGGCCTTATAAAAAGTGCACAAAAGTGGAAAAACTCTGGAAGAGGCTGAGAAGACTGAGAAAGGTCTATGCTTATGATGTGTAATGGGACAGTTAGACTTAAGCAAACACATAATTATTATTATCAGGTATAAAACAATAATAATGTCTACTTTAACTATAAACTTGTTTTCCATTTTAGATTCAAGGGCAATTAAACATCACAAAGAGGGATTTGTGATTCTTCATTGTATACCTACATCAACGATTCACATCCGCTGCATATAGCGGAAGAGAAAGGAGACAACAACTTTTGGTGTGGTTCAATATTGCCCAAACTTTAGCAATTCTATAAACACAGCATTTTACCAGAACTTATTATGGGCAACATTAAAAAAGGCAACTGATGCATTGATCCACCATATATTTGCAAAACACAACAAAGCGCCAACATAAAGTGCCATAATCTGCAGATCAGGAGATTGGAGTTATTCATATAGCCTATTTCACGACAACTGTAAATAAGTCATTACTTCAAATCATCTTTCTTGCGTCCAAAATTATAAACACCATACTAAATGGTGCTGGTTTTAAAATCCAACCAACCCAACCATACCAAATCTACATTTTTATTTTCTTTTGTTAATTTGAAGATCTGTGGTAAATACCAGCTTATGTTGTTATATTATGACAATTCTTTGTATTTAGAAAAATGGTATATTTTAAATCATTGTGTTATTCAGAGTGTCCCATTTTTGTCCAGTAGAACTTTTCCATCCTTTTCATAAGTTTAAAAAGTTACCGCCGTTTCAGATATTAACAAACCTGTGTTTTTAACTATTCTAACGTCTTTAGGTATCGAGAAACCCAATAAGTTGATATGAAACTTTTTACACAGAATGGAATTTACATGTAGAGAAACAAATTTCGTTTCGTTTGTTTCTTCATTTGTTAATTCAATTTATTTTTTTTATTTTGAATTTTTGAGTTTTATTGTTGTTACGGGTATTAATTGTGTTCTTTCTTCTTTATCGAACTATTTAATGTTTATTATTTTTTATTTGTCTTTATTTTGTTAATATATCAATCGGCTATAACTTTAAGCATTTTAAACAATTATTAAGTGCATATCAAAAGTTTTATTGAGAATGACATTTACTTTCTTAATATATTTTTTTTGTGAAAAAATTTGGGACGCCTGTATCTTGTAATTTTAACAATACATTTTACTGGCGGAAATTATAGGCGGAAGCCGATGAACTATTTCCAGTTGTCGTGAGACAGACTATGCTAAGCTCACTATGCTAAGCAGAAATTAATGCAACAATTTTCTGTGATACAAAAGTAGCTTTTATTACGTATTTATGCTTTACAATGTTTATGTTAGTATCTCTAACAATTTCAGTGATAATATTAAAAGTACCGAATGGAACAAATTTGTGCAATTACATTTCATTTAAAATGTCAATACTGTTGTGTTAGCAAACTGTTAATAGTTTAGAGTGGCACCACTGCACCGAACCATACCGATCGATACTGTGGTAGCGACTTGACAGTTGGTAGTTCGTAAACTTGTATCGCGTAACCTAAATGTTCGTAGAAGAGTGTACAGTTTATTTCTATGTACTAAATATAAGTTTTCGACCAGTCTATCGTTTTTATACACCCAACCTACAACAGGTTATGGGCCCAGTCGCGTAAAAAGCAGTTAGTTTAGTCGCGTGTGTAAAGATAGTGGAGAAAACAATAGTCGAACTGTAGAGGTTAGGAGAGCGGGAAAAGCGGTCAAAAATGGAGGCAACGCAAGTTAAGAAATTAAATAACAAGAATTGGGCGGTATGGCGTTTCCACACAACAGTAGCCCTCAAAGCCAAAGGACTGTACGAGCTGGTGACGGGAGACGACGAGGCACCAAAGGCAGACGCAGCTTTACAAGCGGAATGGCTCAAAAAGGATGCAAAGGCGCAAGAAGTGATAGTGAATCGCCTGGAGGACGAACCAATGACTCACGTAATGCTATGCAACAGCTCTAAAGATATGTGGGACAAGTTAGAGCAAGTATTTGATCGAATGTCGGAGGTTGGAGTACATATATTGAATGAACAATTCTATAACCTCAAATTTGATACAGATGTGTGCACTTTTGTGACAAAAATAACGAGTATTATTGCAAAATTGAAACAAAATAATCAAGAGATACCAGACAAAATGGTAATCACTAAAATACTGTTGAGTCTGCCCGATAAGTATAAACATTTTCGTTCTGCATGGGACAACGTAGCGGCAAAGGACCAAACGCTTGACAAATTAACAACAAGGCTACTCGTAGAAGAAGAACGTCTAGGAAAATTAGATAAAGAGGATAAGGAACAAGAGGTGGCACTTACAAGTAAAGTGTTTAATGGAAAATGTTATCGCTGCGGAGAAAGAGGACACATTAAGTCCCAGTGTAAGAAGAGCATACAGTGCACATATTGTAAAAAGAAGGGGCACATTGCAGATAATTGTTTCCGACAGAAACAGAATAAGAAAAACTATGCAAATAAGAGCAAGAACTCTACCGAAACAAGTGAAGTGTCGTTGATAGCTATTCCAGAGTACATCGAAACTAAAATCAATACGGACTGGTGTTTGGATAGTGGGGCGTCGCAACATATGTGTAATGACAGAAACTTTTTTCAAGATTATACAAGACTCGAGAACCAGCGCAAAGTCACGATTGGAGATGGTACTACCATGATAGCAGAAGGGGTAGGAAAAATACAAGTTGAAGCGTACAATGGTAAAGAGTTTATCAAAGCCACATTAAATGAAGTTCTTCACGTGCCAAAATTGAAAATAAATTTGTTTTCACAAGGCTGTGCTCTAGACAGAGGACTAAATGCAACGTGTGATTCAAAGCAGGCAATATTTGTCAATAAGGACAATAAGGTATGTGCAATGGCAAAAAGAGTTGGTAAGCTGTATAAAATGTTGTTTAAAGTTGATTTAAATAGTATGAATACTAACGAGAAATGTTTTCTTGCAAAAACTGAAAGAAATTTACTATGGTGGCACAAAGCACTAGCTCATCAAAACTGTAGGCAAGTAAAACATTTTCTCGAAAGGATTAATGTATCAACAAATGAAAGTGATGTGTTTTGTGAAGCATGCATACAGGGAAAACATCACAGAGAGCCATTTACAGCCAGCCAAACCAAAACGATGAACACAGGAGAAATCATACACGTTGACCTATGTGGACCAATGGAGGAGCCCTCTCTAAAGGATTCAAGGTATATGTTACTTCTTCGAGATGACTACTCGAGTTACAATACATTGTATTTTTTGAAAAATAAATTTGAAGTTGTGGAAAAGTTGGAAGAATATGTAGCAAATTTTAAAATCCAAGCAGGATATCCAATAAAAATTTTGAGAAGTGACAATGGAACAGAATTCACAAATAAATCAGTAAAAAGGCTACTTTTAAAGCACGGGATAGTCCATCAAACCACGGTTCCATATTCTCCACAGCAAAACGGTCGAGCAGAGAGAACCTTCCGCACAATAGTTGAAGCTACAAGAACAATGCTGGCTGAAAATGAACTTGAGAAGAAATTTTGGGCTGAAGCGGCAAACACGGCAGCATACTTACTAAATAGAACTGGACCAAGCCAAATTGAAGGTAAAACACCTTTCGAAATTATGTTTAATAAAACATTTGATGCAAGCATGATAAGGGGATCATTCGGATCCGAAGTATGGGCTTACATTGTCAATGAAAAGCGACAAAAATTAGACAAGAAAAGTAAAAAGGGTCTGTTTGTTGGTTACGGGCAAAATACAAAAGGTTATAGAGTATACTTTCCAGAAGAAAATCAGGTCAAGGTAGTAAGAGAAATAATTTTCACACCAGGAAAGAAAAACGACCTTGTAGCGAACGAGATAATAAATACTGGAAAAGAAGTAACCATTCTAGAGCAAAACTATGAGGATGATGATAATGAACAAACCAGACAACCAATATATGATCAAGAACTTAACACAGAGGAGGAGCCTGGAGAAGATCTGGAACCAGAAAGGACAACACGAATCAGGAAGCCACCCAAATATCTGGACAATTATGTTAGCTACTTTTGCGTCGATGAAGATGAACCAACAACATATGACGAAGCCATTGAAGGGGAGCACGCGCAACAGTGGAAAAAGGCCATGGAAGAAGAGATGTCGGCCTTGATTAGCAGCAAGACTTGGGACGTCGTAACCAAACCAGAAAAGTGCGAAATAATAGAAAGTAAGTGGTTGTTTAAAATCAAACGTGGGCAGGACGGTCAAGTGCAAAAATTTAAGTGCCGGTTAGTGGCCAGAGGCTTTATGCAACGTAGTGTTCACAGTGAAGTTTATTCACCAGTCGTAGGTTTAAACACAGTGCGTAGTTTGTTAGCAATAAGTAGCAATAATTCTTGGCTGGTATACCAGATGGATGTTTGTAATGCATTTTTACATGGTGATATTAGAGAAATTGTGTATATGAAATTGCCTGAAAATTGTAAACTAGATCCTAACAAAATTTGTAAACTAAATAAGGCAATTTATGGTTTAAAACAATCTCCATTGTGCTGGTATGAAAAGTTTGATATGTTCATGGTTAACCTTAAGTTTGTTAGAAGTAAATGTGATAATTGTGTCTATTTTAAGATAAGTGATAGAAATGTGTTGTATGTTGCTTTGTACGTAGATGACATTTTGATCACAGGGTCTTGTACTAGTGAAATTAAACTGTTAAAGGAAGCTTTGACAAACAACTTTAAAATGAAAGACTTAGGAATATTAAATTATTATTTAGGTATTCAAATAGTGCAAGACCTACCAAATAAGACTGTTACCCTTTCACAAAAGACCTATCTAGAGTCTGTTCTAAGAAAGTTTCAAATGCAAGACTGTAAGCCGGTTGCAACTCCAATGGATTGCAATTTCGATCACTTAATATTAGTTAGAAATAAATCAGAGAGTTCTGAACTGGAAACACGCTGTAGACAAATTATAGGTTGCATAATGTATGCAATGTTGGGCACTAGGCCGGACTTGTCAGCCAGTATAAGCATTTTGTCAAGGTACCAATGTTGTGCCAGTGGAGAGCTCTTTGCAGCTTTAAAACGTCTACTTAGATATATAAAGGGTACGTTAGAATTAAAATTAGTATATAGAGTTAGTTTTCCTGAAAATGTTATCATGGGATACGCAGACTCTGATTGGGGAGGTGATGCAACTGACAGGAAGTCCACAAGTGGATATTGTTTATTTATAAATAAGAATCTTGTGATATGGGTATCAAGGAAACAAAGTACTGTCAGTGTCTCATCGACCGAAGCAGAGTACATTGCTTTATACCACTGTTTGAGTGATGCATGTTGGCTCAGAAACCTGCTCATAGAATTGCACTGTATTGGCATAAAAGATAAGATCCTAATTTATGAAGATAACCAATCTGCAATTAAGTTAACCAATCCTCATCAAAAGACTAAACGTATCAAACATCTAGATATTAAATACCACTTTGTCAAAGAAAAAGTAAAAGAAGGTATACTAAATGTTGAGTATGTACCTTCTAGTCAGCAATTGGCTGATATACTTACTAAACCTTTAAACAAACATGTGTTAGACAACATTAAATTTAAGTTGCTAGTATAAGAATTTTGTTTATTAATCAGTTTGAGGGGGGGTGTTGTGTTAGCAAACTGTTAATAGTTTAGAGTGGCACCACTGCACCGAACCATACCGATCGATACTGTGGTAGCGACTTGACAGTTGGTAGTTCGTAAACTTGTATCGCGTAACCTAAATGTTCGTAGAAGAGTGTACAGTTTATTTCTATGTACTAAATATAAGTTTTCGACCAGTCTATCGTTTTTATACACCCAACCTACAACAAATACGTTTATAATAATAATCACAACAGCATTTTATTGACTACTCTCATAAAAAACTTACTACATATGCAACATATGTATACAATCTCAACATAAGATCTCTATGACAAAACAACTTGCACTACATATGATAGTATCCAGCAATAATTAGATATATCTGAAATAATTAGAAATTTATACATGCCCAATTATATAGTTTTTGATTTTATATAATATTGCATCGCAAATAATTTAATTTAATTTGATAATCAAATAATTTAACTGTTATGGATTATTATACTTTATTCTATATTTGAATTCAACATCTTGAAAGAATTCATGTGAAATACTTTATATGTGATCGTACATAGGTCGTAAAAATATATTTGACTGTAAATATGTACATATATATGGTTATATATGGTTATTCGGTTATTACAGTTCTTTGACTTGATTCTATGAATAGTATTATAATAAAAAATTCGCAATGAATTACTTTGTTTCCTTGATTTTACACATATGATATTTAAAAAAAAATATAATACTTTATTTTGAATTTAATAAAGCAAGTTTTTACTAAGTTACGGCTTACAACTTAGTTTTTATTTTATATCCATGCGGGGTATTTTATATTTATGTTTATCTCTACAATAGTTTGTACCAAGTGCCATTATAAATAAGTATATAATAAATTCGTTAAGCTAATAAGGTTGCAATTGTAAAGAAAATCACATAATTAGTTCAATAATTATGCCGATATAATAATCATAATACGCATTGCGTATATGTGTGATAGTTGGGTAGTATACTCTTAGGGCATTTGTTTAGGTGGCGCCATCTCTGTAAAAGTCATTGAACTTCAATTTTCAACTGTTTCAACAAAAATCTAAAATTCCCCAGAATATCCCCAGATTTTGTCAACAAAATTTCAAACGTAGTTATCAACAAATTTAGACTACAGATATGCATTTATTTTGGTAAGGATATCCATAACACCATAATATTTGTAGACAGATGTACTGGAGCGTATCTTTCTGTGTAGAATTCAAATTTGAGGTGCAGTTTGTGGTCCTCACAAAACACCGCTTTTCTCCTGCTCAAATTTATTACCTAAGACGTTTATGGCACTCGAGACTTATCTGTCTGTCTAGATTTACCCTTTATCTTTAAGGATCAACCGGATTTTTGCACTGTATTTACCGTATATTGTCAATGACTACGTACAAAAATACCCTTGCAACAGCGTCTAAAATGCGCGCGAAAAGCGGTTGAAAACCTAGCCTTAAGAACAGGTACACCCGCGGCAAGCTTTCTTGAGTTGGGATACGTAGATACAGAATATTTCATGATTAAAGCCGAAATTGGTAATTTTACATGGAATGCGTGTTTTCTGGAGATTTTAAGCAATCATATGTTACCAGATTTGACAGCGGCGCCAAGTCTTCTGCGCATGTTGTCTGGTGTTTTGGATCAGAAGTAGAAGCCCCTATACACATTGTCAGGGATGTAAAAGCGTAATTTACCGCGTAAATTACCGAATTAATTACCGTAATTAATGGTAATTTACCGATTTTTAATTACCGTAATTTACGGCGTAAATTACCGATGGTAATTTATCGTCAATTTAAATTACCGTTGGTAATTTACCGACAATTTTAATTACCGTTGGTAATTAACCGGAATTTATAAATTAATTTCAAAGACCTTCCATCAGTAGACGCATGAATGCATGAACGCATGAATGGGGCACCCCTCCTCAGCAGTCGACAAGTGCACTGTTGTTTGCGTTTGCCTGGGAAGTACCTAACAATCCGCGTGGTGCATGGTCGGACTCGTGCGTGACAATGTTATTCGAGGTGTCGTTTAGCTAATGGAAATCGGTCTATGGGTAAAGTTAACACATCCAATGACATTCCCATTTCCCGTAAACGTTATATTTTTACTATTCCAAATAATCCGACATTACTTGAGAAAATACAGAACTAATATTTTGTATTTAATGAATAGAGAAGTGGAAAGCCCCTTCACCAATGGCGACCAATCCAACAAATCCCGATAATGCAGCTCTGAAATCAGAAGCCATTTATTGTCAGAATTCACTTTCTAATAAATATGCCAGTGTTAGAAAAATGACAAATAGCAAAAACCCTCTGTGAACCGGAGAGTTATTTTGTGAATGTGGACAGACTTAAATTGTTTATACTATTATTCTTATATATTCTTATTCTATTAGTCTACTATTATTATTCTGTTTGATTTTCCTGTTATTGTAGTAGTGCTATAAAATAGTATTTCTATGTAGTCTTTGCTTTGGTTTTAGTACTATCAAATCAAGCAAAATATCAGAGATAGCTAGTTATCCACAAAATATTAATTTAAGGTTAGCAAACATTTTTATCAGTAGTATCATAACTTACAGTGATCTGTTTAATTTAACATTTTGAATTTTTAATTACCCGGTAATTTAAATCAGCGTAATTTAACATTTTGAATTTTTAATTACCCGGTAATGTAAACAGGCCTAATTTACCATTTTGAATTTTTAATTACCACGTAATTTAAACCAGCGTAATTTACTATTTTGAATTTTTAATTACCCGGTAATTTAAACCAGCGTAATTTACCATTTTAAATTTTTAATTACCCGGTAATTTACGCCATCGTAATTTACCATTTTTAATTTTTAATTACGTGGTAATTTAATATTTGAAATTAATAATTTTAATTTCAACGGTAATTTACGAAAAAATTATTAATTACCGTAATTTAACATCCCTGCACATTGTACATAATAGCTAAGGTGACCAGAATCCGATTGATGCAAAGCGGGACATTAGCGGTGTGGGGGAGGAGGTAGTAATTAAAGACAAATACTTGCGTTAAAGTAAATGTCAGAGGCGCGTTATCCCATGGGCAAAATGACCATTTGCCCAGGGCCCCCAAAGCAGTGTTTTGGAAAGCATTTGCGTAATAGACTACCACACCATGCCAGTCCTTATTAACGTTACAAGAAGATTTAGGCTTCTCTGAGCGAGGCCCCAACTAATCTTTAACAAATTTATTACCGTCTCAAGAATAGTGAATTTTATATTTGCGCTCCTGCCAGTTGGGAATCAAAATCAGTCTTTCATAAACTATTAATTAATTAGGTAATTAATAAATTACCGTAGTGAAATTATCAAAATGAACTTTAGAGTAGTCTTGCCTATGGGGGCCCCAAAGAGCGTGGAGGGAGTTTTAGTAGTTTACAACTCATTTTTTTTGCAATAAAAGAAACTATATCTAATACTGTACGAGACTAATGAGAAACCCTTGACTAAGTTAGAAGAGGAAAACTGTATGAATTCTTTGAAGATTTTCAGTCGACACTTTTCCTTTTGTGAATTCTATTTTTGAATTCTATTCTGTAAAGATGAATGCTCCAAAAGAGCCTGTAAAACAAAAATCCGATCTGCAAAATGCTGTAAATCTTTCATAGTCCTTATTATTACACAGTGTGTATAAAAAGAAACGTAACCACTCAATATATGTCTTTCTAGAAAATTGACAAGAAAAAGATTCCAATAAAAGTTTTAGGTTAAGCTATATGAAATGCTAAGAAATGAAACACACTTTATATTTAAAAGTATTTCGTATTTATAACTAAAGTCATTTTCAAAAACATTGTTTAAACATTTTAACATTGTTTAATTGCTTGCTTTAAACATTTCATCGTCTTGTTACATTTACACCACCGACCTCAGTGGTGTATTTAAGAATGAAATATCGCAGTTTTTGAAATATTTAAAATATTAGAAATATATTTATTTGTGAATAATACCCTTCATTTATTAAGATAATATATTTTACTTGCTACGAATTTTGATTTTAATATTGTTAAGCTATTTATTAGTTATTTTGTAATTCGTAAGAATAATCTCTTGTTACTTTAATTAATTATGTACGTAAAGTAGAGCGTCGATAATCCGAACTAATTATGGGACCGAAGATGATTCGGATTGTCAAATTGTTCGGATTATCAAATATTGCAGCTAAATAATAGAAAATACGAGTGTTGGATTCCGCTCTTCTTAAACTATAGGAATGGCAAAAAGTCAAAATCTAAGGATATCGAAGGGATATCGAAGGGATTTCAAAGGGATATCGAAGGGTTATCGAAGGGATATCAAAGCGATATCGAAGGGTACCTACAAAAATGGCTTATCCCTAGGTTACTAAGTGATTTATTTTATTATTATTTCTTTTTGGACGTTCGGATTAGCGAACGTTCGGATTATCGACGCTCTACTGTACTTATATTAAATGTTGTTGCATAAAGGTCACCTATTATTTATGATTTTTGTTAATTGTTCCGAAATGTTATATCAGTATTATTAGTATATATATATATGTATATATATATATATATATATATATATATATATATATATATATATATATATATATATTATTTTTGTATAAAAAAGCAATTCTTCTTAATTCAGCATTGTATATGGGGCCCCAAAATTCAAAATTGCTTAGGGCCCCATGATGGCATAACGCGCCGCTGGTAAAAGTCTAAAATCGACGCATTCAAGATTATTTAAAATATATATCTTTTTATTATCAATACTATTTTGAGTTGGGTTGGATTCACTGATATAATTTTACGTTTTTGTGATCTGATCAAAACATACTTATTTTACACCAAACATTGTAGACGTTCTTTGTTTTACCATATTTATTTCAATGGTCTTTTGCGGTAGACCTAAATTTTTTATGTATTTTTGTGATTTATTAGGTCCATAAGGGCAACTTTGTTCAACGTTTTGATTATCATTTGATTTGAAAAAGAAAAAACTCAATTTGATAAATCAACTTTTTGAATTTTGATTTAAAAAGAAATTTACATACACCGTAGTGTAACAAATTTGTTCGTTCTCCATGTAAATTATGCTAGCTTAGCGAACGAGTTCAAATTTAGGTAAAATGTCCGCTAGCGCATATAGAAATTAGTCGAACAACGTGACTACATAACCTTTAAGAGGTTATTCATTTCTATGAATTCATTTTATTTGTCACCAAAAAAATATCAAACTAGAACAATAGATAGTACCAAACTCTACGATTCGCGTAACAAAATGGATGCAGGCGGAGATAGGTGAATATCTTACCCTAAATCTTACTTTTTTAACATTAAAAATCTATAATTTTTTAAGGGTCCTGCATTCTACAAACGTCGCTGTGATAAGGGAAGTGTATGACAGTGAATTCGCCCATCAGGGATTTGCATTAGAATTAGAAAAGGCCCTGGATGCTCGATGCAATGTAATAGTAATTGAACCTACCCAGTTAGGTGATGAAACAGCGAGATGGATTAGTGTTGGAAATTGTTTACATAAAACCGCTGTTATTAGCGGTTTAGGTTCAATTGCCGCAAGTACTGTGTAATTGCTATCTACGCTCTGTCAGTGTTTTAAAATTGCGGTTTTTTTTCCAGATTTTGTGTGGCCCCATAATCTGTATACCTATATACCTTTGGCTGCATTCTCAACAATTTGTACATCACTCTATACCATATCGTGGCAATTTGATAACTGTGTTAAATATCAGGTACGATGGTTTGAAAAATAAAACAAGCTGCTCATTTTCGGAATAGATGTATACAGATTATTACAAACGACATGGACATTTTTAATGTTTTAGGTTTTAACCTAAAACTACAGATAATCTTGGTTTAAGTGGTAACTCAAGGGACAGGCTGTTTAGTCTGACTTTATACTCAAAGGGTTTTAATTGATTGTAGCTACAGGTAAAAACTTCGCATAACAATAATTGAAAAGCAAATATACTTAATAAGACGGAAAATACTTAATACCTCTTATATGTAAATTGATATTTAGTGTTACTATATACTATTTACGTATTATTTTATTTTAGATTTTTTTTGGGTACCATTCATAAAATCTTGTCGTTGTACTCATATAAATCAGTGCCCCGCACGCATTGTGCCACGGGAACAGTGCGTGCGGAACCGAGATATGCGACTTTGGTGAGCGGGAGAAGGTTGCAGAGCAATGATTTAAATGACTATTATGATAAAATAAAACAGACCAAAATGTCCAAGATATAAAAAAACTGTTTAATTTCTAATGAATTTATTTCATATTTTTTCTGCTAAAAACTATATATTGATATTAGATATTAATAATGTGATTTTTATAATTGATTACCTTTTAGGTTGAACGAGACCCGTCAAAACTAGCAAAGCTACAAGTTGTGAGCGCCCTATCAGCAGCGTCCCCAATAGTTCTAGTCCGTAAGGATGATACACGGCGGAAAATCCTCCACTGTACCGTCACGTTAGTGGCAACAGTGCTTTGTGCGTTTAGATTATACCGTCAGATGAAGTAACAAATGGAAAAAAGATCATTCTCAATTAGCAGAAAATGCAATAAATTAGTGAAGAGAGTATATGAGAAAATGCAATTGCAAGCATTTATTCATAGTAAAATCTAAAAAAATAAATAAAAATAAAGAAGAAACTCCTGTTAGGTGAAAAAAATTAGTGTTACGTACATGTTTTTACCAAAAATTGTATTGGGGCGGTTTCTTGATTCTACGGGCTTGATATAAGTATTATGTAGTCGAACGTAGCAGTTTGATGTGCGTGTCGGCGCTGAATAGCAGGTTCTACCCTAAGTACAAATGGCCGGCACGTGAAATTTGAGTCATTTATGGAGTTAATTTATTGTTGTATATTTTGCCTTCCTGAGAGATGTGTCGGTTGTTAGCTAAAGGTACAGGGCCAGAGGGTAATTTGTAATTGTTGTTCAAAATTATTTAATAAAATTATTTTTTACACTATTTACGTTGTTTTAATACTGTAGTCGTAACCTTCCAGGTCACCTGAACACAGGTACAAAAACATATCTGTGTGTGTGTGTACCTAGTGATGTAAAAATGGTAATATTACCGGTAATTTTGGTAATATTACGTAAAGTTACCAAAGGCAGATTTTTGTGTTGGTAATATAACCGGTAATTTAAGTAATATTACCGATATTTAAATTTATTGTCGTTAACCATACAAGTGTATTTTTAAAATTAAATTTTATTTTTCTTACTTTCATATTAATAAAAAAGTTACAAGATTTTATATTATTATCTATCACACGCCACGCCATTAGGTTTGTATGGATATGACCTGTGGGTAATGTTACAGGTAGTATTGCAAGCTATTAAATTACTGGTAATCTATCGTCACGGTAATATTACTGGTAACATTACCATTTCTTAAATTACCGGTAATTTTATCACTGTACCCGTTTTTGTGGCGACGATTCCGGATAAACTAAGAAAAGTATCGGGACGAAACTTCATATTTAGAAGTTATATGACTAAACTTAGAGCTGAAAAGCTTTTGGTTCAAAAGGGTCCAAATTAAGGAAGTGGATGTTTACTCTTAGCATTTTTGAACAATTTTTAAAATGCGCCGCCATTGCTGTAATTACGTGAAAATAGTTAAATAATAAATTAAAGTAGAGGAAATTCTGAATAATTTATGTCTATGATATTTTTTGGTAAAATTAATAGTTTAGCTGCATGAGCAAATTCTATTTCATCGAGATTGCTCGATCGTACCCAAGGTCTATAAAGTAGACCTTGGATCGTACCTACCTACTGCATTAAGGCTAGGGTTTCAACCGCTTTTCGCGCGTATTTTAGACGCAGTTGCAAGGGTATTTTTGTACGTAGTCATTGACAATATACGGTAAATACAGTGCAAAAATCCGGTTGATCCTTAAAGATAAAGGGTACGTCTAGACATACAGATAAGTCTCGAGTGCCATAAACGTCTTAGGTAATAAATTTGAGCAGGAGAAAAGCGGTGTTTTGTGAGGACCACAAACTGCACCTCAAATTTGAATTCTACACAGAAAGATACGCTCCAGTACATCTGTCTACAAATATTATGGTGTTATGGATATCCTTACCAAAATAAATGCATATCTGTAGTCTAAATTTGTTGATAACTACGTTTGAAATTTTGTTGACAAAATCTGGGGATATTCTGGGGAATTTTAGATTTTTGTTGAAACAGTTGAAAATTGAAGTTCAATGACTTTTACAGAGATGGCGCCACCTAAACAAATGCCCTAAGAGTATACTACCCAACTATCACACATATACGCAATGCGTATTATGATTATTATATCGGCATAATTATTGAACTAATTATGTGATTTTCTTTACAATTGCAACCTTATTAGCTTAACGAATTTATTATATACTTATTTATAATGACACTTGGTACAAACTATTGTAGAGATAAACATAAATATAAAATACCCCGTATGGATATAAAATAAAAACTAAGTTGTAAACCGTAACTTAGTAAAAATTTGCTTTATTAAATTCAAAATAAAGTATTATATTTTTTTTTAAATATCATATGTGTAAAGTAATTCATTGTGAATTTTTTATTATAATACTATTCATAGAATCAAGTCAAAGAAGTGTAATAACCGAATAACCATATATATGTACATATTTACAGTCAAATATATTTTTACGACCTATGTACGATCACATATAAAGTATTTCACATGAATTCTTTCAAGATGTTGAATTCAAATATAGAATTAAGTATAATAATCTATAACATTTAAATTATTTGATTATCAAATTAAATTAAATTATTTGTGATGCAATATTATATAAAATCAAAAACTATATAATTGGGCATGTATAAATTTATAATTATTTCAGATATATCTAATTATTGCTAGATACTATCATATGTAGTGCAAGTTGTTTTGTCATAGAGATCTTATGTTGAGATTGTATACATATGTTGCATATGTTGTAAGTTTTTTATGAGAGTAGTCAATAAAATGCTATGTTGTGATTATTATTATAAACGTATTGACATTTTAAATGAAATGTAATTGTACAAATTTATTCCATTCGGTACTTTTAATATTATCACTGAAATTGTTAGAGATACTAACATAAACATTGTAAAGCATAAATACGTAATAAAAGCTACTTTTGTGTAATATCACAGAAAATTGTTGCATTAATTTCTGCTTAGCATAGTGAGCTTAGCATAGTCTGTCTCACGACAACTGGAAATAGTTCATCGGCTTCCGCCTATAATTTTCGCCAGTAAAATGTATTGTTAAAATTACAAAAGATACAGGCGTCCCAAATTTTATCACAACAAAAATATATTAAGGGTCCGGTGAAACGATGCTTTAGAACGTACCCTAAATGGCGTTTCCGTACTTCCAGTTGTTCTTCAAAAGTTGCTTTTAAATTTGAGATTTTTTATGCTCAAACGGTTTGAATTGAATGTAGCTATTGGGGAAAACTGCTCATAACAATAATTGAAAAGGAAATACTTTTTGAAAATTAGTCATTATTGAACAATGGGCAGTAACTTCCGATTTTATTTTTAGATTTATAAATCATTGATTTTTAGCCATGCACACAAAAATCACCTACCTATGTATGCAATAAAATCTCCATAAAATCACCTTCGTTTGGAAATTATCAGGAAGCAGAAAATGCTATGATTTTTGTGCGGATTGCGTTGTTTGAACGAAGAGTGGGAATTCCGGTAGTTCACCGCTTTTCGAATAGATGGCGCCACCGCTGTTTGAAATTTAGGTGTAATGTATCTCTCTCAGCGCTGTAGGAATAGTCCTGCTAGCTCTGTTTAGCATATTGAATACCATCAAAGCAAAAAATGGTTATATGCGAACGGATGGTCGCAAGGCCATCCGTATTATTTGTGTATAGCACAATGAAACCAAGACTTGATAGGGTGGAGGGAGGGTTTTTTTTTGTCGAAAGCGATTTATAAAATCGCCCGTGGTACGTAAATTTAGGCAAGGCTGCAAATTCCATGTGTTGAGTCACTCAACTTGAGTGTAGCTTTTCGCATTACCAATATTCTCAACATGAAGTTTATATAAATGTAATTTATTCCCAATAATATCTGAAATAAAAATGTGTCAGTATTTAGTACAGATGTGTAC